>DF361921.1:1014-26586 GCA_000787875.1 Solanum virginianum
CTTCAATCCGCTGCATGCGATGGCCCAGGCCCTCGGCGACTCGTTGGGCAGTCTCCTTCATAATCCATTCCATCCCTGGTGACACGTCCGACGGCATCTCCTCATGCTCTTTGTCGCTGACTTCGGTGGGTGGAAGGGGAGCAAAATCACTTGGTGCAGGATTAGCTGGTGCCTTTCCAGCCTTCTTGGTGTTCTTCTTACCCTTGATCTTTTTGGGAACGTCCGCCATGATCTCGACAGGGCTGGAAGCATAAAGCTCTCCATCGCTTGCCATTATAACGCCTGATATTCCCTTAGTCTGCTCTGATACCACTTTGTTACGACCTTAGAACTTCCGCTAAGAATGTCGTACGGCGCTAGTCAGTTTGCACACTATATTCCCTTAACCTGGCTCTGATACCACTTTGTTACGACCTTAGAACTTCCGCTAAGAATGTCGTACGGCGCTAGTCAGTTTACACACTATTTTGCCCAATATCGCAAACACTAGCAAGCCTTGTTGCCAAGGATCTTTCTAAGGGGGGCGTTGGTAATGGAAGAAAAGAGAGCTTTGTAAGAAAGGAAGAATTTATATTGCTTAGAGAATGCTTTACAATGCTTGAGATTGCTTGGCTTTTCTCCAGACCCTTCTTGAACATGCCGGACACATTTCTAGCCCATTTTGAGGCCGTTTTGGTGTTGTTTTGGCCAATTTCCAGGCGGATTAAGGCGGGACGTCTCACTAAGCTACTTAGACTTACCAATGCCCATAACTACCCATACCCCATTGAAAAAATTGTGCATTGTCCCCAACATACTAAATTAAGTAAAAATAGAATAAGTAGGGGTCAAAAAACATACCTTGGTGCCTTACGTGGTAGTTTGTGGCTGAGTCTGGCCATCCCCCTCTTGTGGGGTAGTCTCCTCAGCTGCTCCATTGTCAGGAGGGGCCAATACCCCTACCCTATCATGCTCACGAGCTTGTCTCATCTCTTTCTATTGCCTCGATATCCTTAAGGCCAACCCAATCTCATTCTTTTCATCCTTATCATCCTCGAAAACCTTTGCACGTACATTTCTCTTATTTGGCCCCATATCCGTGCAAGGTGTCTTCCCAAGAAAAGTCTATGGAGGCTCCGTAGAGGCAAATAAATCAAATAACAGCTCCATAGATGTAGTCTCTTATAGTGTCACAGGCGCTGCAAGTGAAACTGTCATGTCAGGCCCAAGCTTCTCAATCTCCTGATGGATGACTGACAAATCTGAAGGCCGAGCCTTGGTTATCCTCTTCTGAACTTGGTCCTCAAAGGCATCGATATAGGTGTCTACACTAGAAATACATTCCTGAATATTAGAGATGGTGAATGCTCAACTCTGCTCCTTTGAGTCTGCAATAGCCTGTCGAACGCATATCCTGAGCTACTAGATAAGCTGAGATAACTGGGCCTCAGCATGTGATAATCATTGTGCCATGGCTTAAATAGAAACAGCAGACACATTAACCATGCCCGGTGTAGAAGGCTGTGAAGTGGTGGCCTTTGGTGCAAGAACAACTGTAGTAGGACCCCTCTCAATATCGGCTACCTCGGGCTACTAGGGTCTCTCATCAATAATAGAAACAATAGTAGTAGTGGTGGCAGCCGTCGAACCCTCAGGTGGTGACTTCGGGGCAAACATCTATGGTGGTGGTGGTTGTGCCCGCTGGAGTGCCACCGGGTTCTCATTAGCATTTATCAGGCTAGGCTCCAAGGTATGCTCGGCCTCAACTAACTGGTCCAGTTTGTGCAAAATCTCCACCTTAGACTCAAGATAGAGCCTGTAGATCAAAACTGGAAATGGGATGGAGGTTGCCTTCTTGAGTGCTGACTCATGAATCTACTGCGCTATGAGTTAGGCCCAATCAATATCGTAGCTAGCCAAGATTCTGGCAACCAATACTGCCTACTTTGATGTCAATATATTATCCGCCAGAGTATGCTGGATGTGGGATCTAACAATCGCCTACCAAAATTTAGCGGGGAAAGAGATCGAAGCCTTGATAATAGGCTCCGTGTGTGGTAACCCAAGCAACCTCTAGACTCTGTTCCATAATGTGAGAGGCCACTCATCTCAATAGTGAGGTTCTATGTACTGGATCTTTCATAATCAGTGAATTTCTGGCCCGCTCCAATCTGTAGTCAAACTCCACTTTCGAACTTGGGGCACGGTACTCTGGACCAAAAAGAACACGATGGATAATCTCCTCAGAAATGTCAAACCACCAATCTCTTAGTTGTACCTCTGTTAATCAGGGGTGAGTGATAGGTCTCTTTCCCTTGGGAAGATCTTGCTGAATCATGGTTTCATACGATACATAAAACTCATGTACCATAATCGGGGAGTACCTACCAAGTGTGTTTGCCAACCACTCGAGCCCATAATGTATCATTGTGTCCTTCAGACCTAGGACATGGAACAGTCCATGATCTATAACCTTGGGATCCTCATATATTGAATGGGTGGGTTTGCCCCGCTCCCTGGGCTGAATGCTCTCCAAAAATATGGCCTCTATACCCTCGATGCACCACCAGTGAGTAGGTAGCATCTAATCCTGATGATGAAAATGGTGCGACAGAGGACTTGACATCTTCTCTATCCTCAGAGGCCCCCCACTAAATTGTACTCCTCCCTAGAAAGAGTCATCTATGGCATGCTACTCTTCATCTCTTCACTACCTTTCTTGTCAGACTGGAAAGGACTCTCACTAAGCTACTTAGACTTCTATGGCATGCTACTCTTCATCTCTTCACTACCTTTCTTGTCAGACTGGAAAGGACTCTTTCTCTAAACCTGAGGCTGCTCAGTACTTACAACAGCTCTAGTCTATGGACGAGGTATCTCTAGGTCAGGCTAGACATTATATATCTCTAATGATACACTATGCAAAGGGGTCTGAATATCACCCGAACGATCGTCATTTGTGGGCTCATCTCTGAGCTTCCTCCTGAAAGCCTCAATCTTCGAGTAGCTTCCTTTTGGAACCATATTATCTAAAAATTAAATATAACTAAACCAACATTAGCCCCAAAAATCAAGAAACAAAAGAAAAAGCTTCATTTGAGTAAGTTGCAGATAGGGTCTAAGAAGTCCCTTTTACGAGTCATAAAGTGCTCTTGTATACTGATGCTTTAGAACAATAATGTTCCATGGAAATGTTTATGAGACCTAGGTATGACTCATAAAGTGTTTCACGAGTCATAATCTTGGATCATATATAATTTTAGAGAGTAATGCAGAAATAGGCAAGGATCTACGAGACCTATCTATGAGTCATAGAGTGATCTATGACTCGTAGAAGGTCTCATCTAATGAATACCCAGATTATCAAGTGACTAGAATTTTCCGCGAGAGGGAACTATGACTTGTAGACTCATCTATGAGTCATAAAAGACTCTTGTCAATAAGAAATTTTAGGTACTTGACCTATCTAAGTTCATCACACAGACCCCAAGAACATAGTCAATCCTATATTCTACTAGCATCAAAGCAAACAAATGCACACTCACAAATTTAGTAGAAAACCACCAAAACCCTATGACAATTTTACAAACATTCACCCCATCAAAAAAAGATCAAGCATGGAATAACCTAAGTTTTAGACAATTCCTATGTGATTCACATCAAGTCATGCTCCTATCTCATCAAACACCATTTTACAATCACAAGCTATTCAATATCAGTCACTGAAGATGATAGATGATCCCATAGACACACAATTAACAATCTCAAGGCTATAACACCTAATTACAGACTTAACCAATCAATGTAATCAAGGGAAACTCTAATTTCACATTCACCAAGAATTATCATGAATAGACATTAAACCCATCATAATCATCCACTCAATCAAGTACTAACAAGACAAATCAATGATCAAAATTAAATCAACAACCTAACACAACTGAAGATTAGATTGAAGAACACAAAGAGAGAAGATAATTGAATATGAAACCCTAGGTACCAAAAACTCACCAGAAAATAGGGTTTGATCACGAAAAATTGATCAAAAATAGAGGAGAAAGAAAAAATTGGGGAATTATCGGTAAACTAAGGTAAAAGCGGGGTCAAAATATTTTGATCCCCCTGTTTATACCTTTACCAGGACGCAGTTAAAATTACTGGACTTAGGTCTACAAAAGCCCGACTATGAGTCATAGATGGATCTACGACTCATAAATCCTAGTCTCGTAGACCTCTCAAAACTTAGAAAAAGTTAGAATCTTACTTGAGTTCCACAAATCCCATTCATGAATCATAGTTTGATCTACAAGTCATAAACTTAGCTCATAGGTTGAATGCACAATGTTCATGCTCACTAGAAATATCCACGAGATGAAGTTACGAGTCGTAAAATGCAATACGACTCATGAGCCAACTCGTAGAACTGTACCTGATGCATTTCCTAGCAAAATCTACCGCCTTAGTCTTTTACCTACATACTCTTCACAAAATTCACTTGCACCCTACATGCAACAAACCCAATGTTAAAAATAGCAATCAAAACATAATCAAATAACTACCTAAGAATCTAAAAATTAAAAATAAACTCAAAACTAAGCTAAAACATCAAAAATCCTTGGATTGCCTCCTAAGTAGCACCTAATTTATTGTCGCAGCATAACTTAGCTAGCTTAAGTAATCTGACTTTCTCAATCTCTGGTGTATCATTATCACCAAATTCTGCCTCCTTTTGGGAGCTTGGCATCATGTCTCTTTGATTTTGATCCAGTTGTGCTAGCACAAGTCCAAATTAACTATTGAGTTGTTGCGTGGCCACAGAGTGTTGGTCCACTTTAAGGTTTATCTTATCAATATCGAACTTGATCTCCTTTAATGTCTTATCTTGAGTATCTGCCCTCTTTAACAACTGGTCAAACATCCCCTTGATTCTTGAGTTGTTGTCTCCCATATCATAACTGTGCAGGGATACATTTGCTTGATTAGAAGTCATATCAATAGTTCTTGTACAATCCATTAAATGTCCATTCCTAGGCATATACATATGGTTGGATTTTACTACTATGTTCAAGTGCTCAAGAATCTCTACGAATGGTTGCTCTTCAAATCGACCTCCCAAGAGGGCATCAACACATGCTTGACTATTGGCATCTAGAGCTCAGTAGAAGTTTTCCACCATGATATTCCCAGGAATCTTATAGTCTGGTGTGTTCCTTAAACTTCTATTGAATCGCTCCTATGTATCAAGGATTTAATCACTAGGGAATTACTTAAATTGATTGATCTGGTCCTCCATTTTGAACCTGTTTGGTTTAATGAAGTATCTTGCAAAGAATGCCCTTTGCAATTTTATCCGACTGGTGATCAAACCTTGTGGAAGCTCACATAGACATAACGCAGCATTGCCCATAAGAGATAATAGAAAAACACCAAGTCCCATAGCATCCATAGATAGTTTCTGTGTCTTCATCACACTCTTACAAACAAATGCCACATTATACAAGTGGCTATGTGGATCCTCTGATAGTATGCCCACAAATAATCCATGATTTTGTAGTATTTGAAGTAACCTACTAGTAGTAGTAAACTTTGTATTAGCCGGTAGTGGTGGCTACATAATAGGTTCGGTGACATCCATAACCATAGGGTTTAATCTATATTGACTTAACAGGTGACCATTGTCATTGAAATCCATAGGCTATGGAATATTCTTCAAGAGAGGTCGGTTGTTATTCTGATCATCATCATTAACATTCTGATTCAAGGCTGCATTACTCGCGATGTTAGCATTTTCTTGGGCCATTCTGGTTGTGATTCATTGGATTTTTTGATCAAGTGGATGTATTAACTCCTAGTATTGGGCATATACTACTAGTATACCCTCTACAGAAACAAAACAAAAACAAAAATACAAGTAAAATACAAGGGAACTATGGACTAACACTAGAATTACAACTACTAGTGAATTCAATCAAGTGTAGCTATATTCCCTAGCAACAACCCTATAATCTTTAATCACGCCCAAGTTACACCTCTCTTTTGGAGGATAAAACAGTTGTTGTCAAATATAAAACCTAACCAAGGTTAGGGTCGAATCCCACAGCGAATACAGAGGCTCATAATAAATTAACCAATACGCAATTAAAGTAATTAACAACTCAATTCCCCAAGGGGAGGGAGGGGGTATGCAATATTCAACATGATATTAAACTATACTAACTAAAGCAAGAGACAATCAATAATGTAGAACAACTTGGAAATTGTGTTCTCTATGATTCACCAACTTAATATCCCTAGATAACCCAACTCTCGACTAGAGTATTGCATGTAGGATGGTAATTTAAGTTTACCAAGCCCTTTGGTCAAAGGTGAGAGGTGAATTTCATAATGTGACTTGGCCTATCTCCATAGTGTGCAATACTAACCATTACCTATAGTCCCAATCAAACTCCCCTTGGTCTTGTTCGATTGATTAGACGAGAATACATCATCGAATCCTATTAATTAACCTCTTTTCCTATTAATTACCACCTAGATCAAGAAGGTAACATGAGCCAATTTCTAATATTGGCCACCACTAGAAAATATGCAAAACAAAGAGAATTGATTAATATATGTAAATACCCATTCCAAGAATTGTAAATATTCGAGTTTATTTGATTAGATCTTTATGGTTGCCATAACTCCAAGTTGTGGATTTAGATACTCATGGTATGGATAGATGAAGAAATCATGAATTGAGATAACATAATTAATCACTTACCTAATTGAATTGAAGAGCAAACAAATCACAAATATATTGAGAATAACAAAATTTGAAGATACAATAAATGAACAAGTGTATTCTCCTCCAAGATTGAAGTCTGCAAGTACAAAACCCTAAAAGTACTTTCTAATGACGTTCTTTACTATCCTCCCCTCAAATTTAACCTAAAATATTACAATTTATAGTATTTATAAACAAGTCCTTAAAAAATAGAAAAACTGCTTGGCGACGTTCTACAACAGGCCTTTACGACCTGTAAACTGACTTACGAGTCGTAATCAGGATCTTGTGTTCAGCTGTTGAGATCTTGGACTTTAGTGCTACGGATCCATTTTACGAGTCATAGAGTGATTCACCACTCGTATTGTACTCTCGTAGACTTCATCTGCATCAACTAGTCCTTTATTAGAACTCACCAAAAATCTTCACGAAACCACTCAAAACAACTCATAGAGTGATCTACGTGTAAAACCTCACATATTATATGTATTAGTACTATTCAAATGAAACATGATATGGACTTTCAAATTAGCGCCAATTTTTAAAAGTGCTTGAATCTCGCGTTAAAAGGCTATATGTGTATCTAACGCTTAAGAGGGTCGAGTGTACACATGTTTTATGTCAAATTGAGGAGATTATGACCTTAAATAAAGTGAGAGAATTGAGGTACTTGTAGATCTTAGGAAGCTAGCAGGTGAGTCACCTACTTTCTTAGCTTAAGCTTGCTAGTTAAATGGAGACAAGGCTCGACGTCGAATTTGTTCAATTCTGATTATGAATACAGTCTGTGTTAAGTGTGTATCTTTGGCCCATGTTTTTGCACTATAAATGAGCTATACTTATAGCCCAACATGAAGAATAAAAAGGGCCCAATTACATCACAATTTACTTGACTAATTGGGCCCAAAGTAAGTGAAGAGGAATTTTGAAATAGGCAGCCCAAGGCCCATCAACTTGGAGACCCATTTCGGCCCAAGTTTAAGTGCTAATCTGCTACATCACTAGGTTGTTAATATATGATAATATGTGGCCAAAGGTTCATGGTTAATTCGGCCAAGTGACCCTTTTATAAAGGCCTCAAAACAGCAACATATTTCACAAAATGTTGGAACAAATTTTTAGCTTTCCTAAGGAAACCTTTTCTCTCATTTCTTAACTTCTAAAGGCAGCCAAAACAACCCTCTAGGGTTCTTAAAGTAGACCTTAATATTGAAGTCTAAGGTAAGAAAGTTTACTTATATGTTTAGTATAGTTTTCTCATGGAAAACAAGGGACTATGTTGGTTAGATATATGCTGAAATTGTTGGACAACATGTGTTCCAAAAGTCATTATTCATTTTTCTTGTATATTTGGAAGCTTTTCTCTTGTTGGTTGGGTTGATTATGAAAGGAGGTTACTTTTCTTAATGTGTATGGGTTCTATAATGATGTATAAGGGATGTTTTACTGCTTTTACAATCCACAAAAGTAAGGTCTTATATGATATCGTAATTGTATTTTTAAGTTGAACTTATGGGCTGATGGATGGTAGGCTATTACCTCACGTCCTTCATGACTGTTTTGGTATTATTTTGAGACTATTTTTAGGCTGTTATTATGTATATATGTGTTGAGGACAGTGTGGTTAAAGTTGGGATAGGTTTGGAATGTCGACGTCGAAATGTAGCCAAGGGATGCAACATTATGCCACCCATTTGTATGTTGTATGGAATTGTTATGTGTTCTATTTTATAGGCTATTATAAGGCTGTTGTGGCACTAAAATAGGCTGCGCATGATGTGTGTATAAGAATGTGTACTAGATAATATGATTAGGGACAAAAGGGTTGAAAGAATATGCTCGGGTTTATAACTACAAACTTGCTGCCTGGGTGTTAATGTTTTGTGAGATTGGGCTTCCTAGATGTATTTGTTGGTTGCTAATGCTAGTTTTATCACCTACTATGTTATAGATAAATAATTGGAGGATATGTCTCTACTCTTTCATATGTTCTATGCTCCCATACATAGTTACCTTCAAATCTACATATATACGTGGATACAAAGTTACATGGATTCTTGTTTCCAAATAAAGTTCACGAGTTGTTTCATCTAATATGTATTTCATTATTTGTGTAACATACTCTTTTCATTATCATATTGTCTTGTATGACTATTTATATGTCATATGCTACATATACAATTCCAATATTGTAACCACCATAAGAACCTTCTCAAAGGTAATTGAAAGGTAATGTATATTCCTTATAGATAGGTGGTAGCCCGAGGGGTGGAAGAATCACCTAGCCAGGGATGATCCTATCACGGAGGGTAGCCTGAGGGGTTAAAAAAGAGCCTATTTAGGGATGAACCTGATATAGTTTATCACCGATCAGTTGGTCATTTACAGTACTTATTCTGTACAGATTTTATAGTAAAGGTAAAGTGATATAAAGAATATAAAGTAAATGATCCCACAATATAACTAAAGGGTGGTCTTTTATCATACATCAGTGCATAGTTTCTTTTGGGTTGTTATTTCATATATAGTATTTCCTGCCTTATATATTCAGTACATTATCCCATACTAACGTCCCTTACGGGGGACCTGCATTTCATACTGCAGGTACAGGTGCTAGTAGATCTCCCTAGTAGAAGTACAGGATATCCAGATATGGTCACCAAGCTCCAGGTTGCTTCGGAGGTTTGCATGTCTAGGGTTTATATTTTTGTATTGTACAGTTAGTTGAGGCGGGGCTTGTCCCGACCCTTATGCTTCGGGGCTTTGCATGTTTAGAGCTTATATTTTTATGTTATATAGTTAGTTGAGGCGGGGCCTATCCCGACCCTTATTAGATACTTGTCCTTATCTAGAGGCTTTGTAGACTATGTAAATTGAAGTGTGGTCATATCTCGTACATTAGACACGTGGCCCTAACAGTCTAGTCATATGCATTTCCTTTTGGCTTGTTGGTGTTGTTTACAATCTTAAACGTCCCGTATTTTAGACAATGTGGCCCCAACGGCCTACACATATGCATTTCCTTTTGGCTTGCTATTACTGTTTACCTCCTTAAAGGCACATTGAGTGTAGAAACACCTTCTAATATGTATAGAAAGTACATGGGTATATGTTGGTTCTCCCAAGCCTTATCGACTATGGGTGTTGATCTGCCTTAACGGGATTGGGGCGTGAGACTATGACTCGTATAGAGGTCTCATATGGCTGAACTTTAGAAATCAAACTTTACTGGGAATATCCACGGAACCCCCTCTATGACTCGTAGAATTCTCTACCACTCGTAGAGGGTCTTGTAGACCACCAAAAACCAGAAAAGTCTGCAATTTGCCCTAAAATCATATCAACCTGCTTTCCAACAAAAGTAAGCCCAAAGACACATAAAAACCATAAATGTCACATTGAGAACACACAAAATCCTAAGTTTTAAGCATCAAATATGTTGTATTTTGACAGTATATTAAGGAATAAGCGTCTAGATGTAGATTAGGGTTATAGAGAAGGCTTCAAAAATGGTCCCTATATGCCACCACACAACTATGACATAGGTACATGCAATTCCAGAGTTGAGTAGATGTTTGATCGCCTGTTGAAAAAGGCTGAGACATAGGATGAGACCCTACAGGGTATGAAAATAGAGATCTCTAGTATCAATAAAAAGATAAAGTCTCATTATGTGGCTATCAAACAGTTGGAACAACAGTTTGGTCAAGTGTCAACTCAGTTGAATCAACATCGGGGGGTACACTACTTAGTAATACAATATAAATTTTGAAAAATGAAGGGTAGTGTATGGCGATCACCACTCAGGGTGGAAAGAGCATAATTGACCCTCCTATGCCAGTTGATGTAGAAGATGTTCATGAGGAGATGGTTATAGTAAAGGATGCGGATAAAGGAGATGATCATGGCAAAGATGGGGTGAGTGAAGCAGCTGAAACACCACAGAGGTTTAAGCCTGTCCCTACGCCTCCTCCTTCTTTCCCTCAAAGACTCAAAAAGAGGAAGGAGAAAGGTAAGTTCAAGCACTTTGTCTCCATGATAAAGTAGCTATCTATCAACATCTCTCTTATTGAGGCTTTGGAGAAACTTTCAGGCTATGCGAAGTATATGAAGGACATAGTCACCAAAAACCACACTGTGAGTAAGGAGCTTTCTTAAGAGCTTCAACATTGCAGTGCTATCACTATGAAGTCCTTAGCTGAAAAGCATGAAGATCCAGGTGCTTTCACCATACCTTGTACTATAGGAGATATGGAGTTCACAAAAGCAATATGTGACTTAGGTGCCAGTATCAATTTGATGCCCCTTGTGGTCCACAAGAAGCTTGGATTGGGAGCCCGTACCATTACTAGCATGTAGTTGTAAATGGTGGATTAAATGGTGAAGAAGCTTGTGGGGATACTCTATGATGTATTGGTTGAAGTGGAAACATTTATATTCCCTATAGACTTTGTGATTCTAGATTGTGAAGTCGACTTTGATGTCCCAATCATTTTGTGAAGACCATTTCTAGCCACTGGTTGAGCCCTAGTGGATATGGAAATTGGTCAACTCAAGTTTTGATTGAATGATGAAGAAGTTGCCTTCAATATTTGTCAGTCCATGAAGTATCTAGATGAGCTGAAGAGTGAAGTCTGAGCAATTGGTGAAGTCTGAGTAACCAACTTGTCCAAGTCATGTGGCAATAATAAATTAGGTGCTACTTTGGAGGTAACCCAAGGTTTTTGATGTAATAACATAGTTATAGGTTTATTTTCAGTTTTTTGATTCATAGGTATTTATTTTCTTGTATTTGGTTGTAATTATGGACAATGGGTTGGTTAAATATAGGGTTACAGTGAATTTCATGAAGAGTACGTAGGTATAGGACTAAGTTAGTCATGTTGGCTGATGAAGAGCATCAAATTGAGCCTCTACGACTGGGTGTATGAGCTGTAAAGCATTTTGTGACTCATATCCCATCTTGTAGAGATTTCTAGTGAGCAGGAAAATTATGCACTCTAGTCCACGAGACAACTTTATGATTCTTAGATCAAACTAGGAGTCATAAATGAGGTTCGTGGACCCCAAGTAAGTTTTTTGAGATTTTCTTAAGTGTTGAGGATTCTACAAAACCATGATCTATGAGCCATAGAACCATCTACGACTCATAATCGGGGTTTCATAGGGTCAAGCCCAGTAAAATGTTTAGTTGACCCGATAGAGTATAAATAGAGGGGTCAAATAATTTGGACCCACTTTTGACCTAAAATTACAAAGTCTATGTAACCTACTCCCCCCTCTTTTAATTTTTGACCACCATGACCCATTTTTTGATGAGAATGTTGGTAACCTAGAGTTTTGTGCCTAGCCATCTCTCCCATCTTTCTCAAGTTACATCTCAATTCTTGGTGAATTTTTGGTTTAATTAAAACCCTTAATTTTCCTTTTTTTAATTGATTGATTTGGAAATTTTATGGGGCATGCTGTTTAGACATAAAATCCTTGTTGAATTTTGTTTGTGTTATGTGAAATCGGGGTGCCTGTAGTTGAATTGTTAACTAAATTCAGAATTGGGTATTTTGTCCTCATAAATGTTAATTGTTTGTGCCCCATTGAACCACCCATCTTGTGTGATTGAATAATATTAAATGATTTGTGCTTGTGGAATTGGTAAGTGATGACATGGGTACATGATTTTGTGTAAATCAAATAGGAATGGTCAAAACCATAGGATAATTCATACTTAATCATTTTCGATGGGGTGTGTACATTTAAAGTATGTTGGGGGGGAATGGTTATTGCATGCCAATCAGGTGGGTGTGTGTTCTTGTTTCTATGCTGATAAATTATTTGTTCAAAATGTCTTTTGGGGTCCATGTGATGGACTTGGAAACTCAGGTGACTGAGATTTCTGGTTCACAACTGACTTTATGACCTGTAGAGCAATCTACGACTTGTAATTGCCCCTCATGTGAAATTCCAGAAACATGATATTTCTGAGTATACATCAGACGAGACCTTCTATGAGTCATAGATCACTTTATAACTCATAGATAAGTCTCGTAGACCCCTGCCTGAATTTGATTACTCACTGGAATTCTCTATGACCCCTTTACAAGTCATACCCAGTCTCGCAGACTTTTCCAGTAACCAAACTTAGTTTGAATCACTAGTCCACGAAAGCTTCTTATGACTCCTAGTACTCACTACGACTTATGAAGGGGGCCTTTGTAGAACCCTTCTACAATTGAACTCAGACTATTTTTTGTACTTTAATTCTTAATTCTTATGGGCTAACATGGTGTGCATATGTTGACATTTCAGGTACTATGGCCCCTATAGCTAAATGAGATGCGATTTTGGACTTATAGGGAAGGCTCTAAGATGAGCCTTCGGATGACGAGCATTCGGGTGGGGATCAGTCCCCTCAGTTGAGTGGTTTACTAGAGATCCTGGACATCTAAACGGACCCAAATATTGCTATATCACAGATCAGAGTCGCAGCTAGAGCTAGGTGTACTCAGGCTCATGTTGCTCAAGCTCCCCAATCTAAGGAGAGAGACAATGAAGGGATCGGCCTACCACAGATGACTCCATCCAGAGAGGAGTCCAGTTTTAAGAAGAGCTCTGAGGATAAATTATAGGCAGAGTCCGCCGTCGCACCATAATTATTATTTGCATCGAATTCCCTCACCAACTGTTGGTGTGTTGAGGGTATAGAGGTGATATACTTAGAGGGTATGTAGCCAAAAGAGAGGGGCAAGCTAACACGCTCTATCTATGAGGAGCCCAAAGTTATTGTAGACGAACTTAGCCATATCCCCAACTCTAGGACACGATGATATGATACGAGCTTCAGTGGCTGATGGAGTCTCTTAGATGGTACTCCCCAACTATGGGGAGGGAGTTCTACGCATTATATGCAATCACTATCTAGTTCAATCTTCCCAAGGGGAAGAAACCCCTCACTCAGCCCAGACTTATAGAGACATTAGTGAGGGGTCAGTGGGTAGACATTTTAGAGAAGACCATTTACCGTATGCTATTTTGTCCTGAGTACCGTGCCCTTAGATCACCTTTAGAGTTTGATTATAGGGTGTGGCAGACGAGGAACCCATTTATTATAAAGGATCCTGAGTGATAAGACATATTGATGAGATGGGTGGTCGGGTTTATTGCAGAGCAGGGCCTAGAACTTGCTTGGGTTGCAACTCATATGAAGCCTATAATTAAGGCTTCGCTCAGCTTCCCCACCAAATTTTGGTGAGCTATTATTCATTTACGTATTCGACCAATGCTTGTTGATAACACTTTGATGCTGAAGAGTGTAGTTTTTGTTGCCAGCATCTTAGCTGGCTATGATATTGACTAGGCCTGCCTTATCGTCGAGTAGATACATGAGGCCGCACTGAAAAGGTCCACCTCCATCCCATTCCCGTGTTTAATCTACAGGCTCTGTTTAGAGTCTAGGGTGGAGATACTACACTAGTTGGACCAGATGATTGAGACCCAGCACACCTTGGAGCCCAGCTTGATCAAGGATGATAAGAATTCAGTGACACTCCGGCGAGTATAACCTCCACCTATACTAGAGATGTTCACCCTAGCGCCACCACCTGAGGGTTCTGAGATTAATACCACTACTGTTGCTGCTACTACTAAGGAGAGGCCCCCGCAGTATGAGGTAAATGAGAATAGGGGTCCATTATTGTTCCCCTACACTAGAGGCCACTACTTCACAGGCTACTACAGCGGTCATGATCTCCATGTTTGCCACTTCTACATAGGCCATGGCCTAGAGGTTGGCACATGATGAGGCACAGTTGACTCAACTCTTACAGCAAATCAGGCGATGGGTCTAGTAGGATATTTGGGCTTAGAGGGTCAGATGCAGGCATTCGCGGTCACTACTATTCAGAACTGTATTTCTACCGTAGATATACACATCGACGCCTTCGAGGAGAGGGTACACAAAAGATTGGCCAAGACCCGACCTTCAGACTTATCAGCCATGTAGAAGGAGATCCAGTGGCTCTGTGCTGACATGAAAGTATCACTAGTGACACCAATCATACTACCAGAGAAGATATCTCTGGTGCTGATGTTTGACTTTTTTCTCCTAATGATCCTACTCATTTTTCCCTTGGAAAGAGACTTTGCGCGTATGAGGATCTAGAGGAAAAACATGTGCATCCAAGGAGGTCAGAGGAGAAGGATCTCAAGCTTGACTTGAGGGAGTCGAGGCATGATGAGCAGATGAGATAGACTCGAGCGACGGAGCAGATGGAGGGTGTTGGCCCCTCTGGATAGAGTTTGACTGTTGAGCCACTTCATAGGTAGAGGGTGGGCAGACTTAGTCACAAACTAGCTCTTAGGCGGCTAGGTATGTTTTTGACCCCGTATGTTCTATTTTTGCTTGATTTTGTGTATTGGGGACAATACACATCTTTTTCGATGGGGTGTGGGCAGTTTTGGGCCTCAGTGAAGTTTGAGTAGCTTATGGTCCATAACTACCCCAATTTTTGATCCCAGGGTTTTCTTGTCTGTGTTTTTTTCACTGTGGATATTTATTTTTTGTTGAACCAGCACGTTTAGGATGTTTAGATAATATTTGTAGCATATAGCACCAATACTTATTGCATATAACACCAATACTTGTGGCATATAACATATTTTTATGTTTTGTTTTGAAAAATAATACCTACTAAAAATTTTATTTAAGTAATTAGATAGTGGCCATGCATGTTTAGGTGTTTGAAAATATTAGTTCTGATAAGTAAGGGTAAATTAAGATAGAAAGCATAATCTGTGATCCTTTTGTTGATAATCTATGCTATACTATAAGAGTGTGAGCTCATTTGCTAAATTCATGTACTTTGTACTAATTCAGTATTTGCCCTGTTACTCTAAGTTAAATTGTAGATTAATTGAATTAGGAAAAGATCTTAGGTCACTGTTCTTAAATAGTCTATGTTAGCCTAAAAATAACCAACCAAATTGATGTTATATCACTTGTTCCAAGTATTTGAGCCTAATATGTCCCTATTCTTTCAAAACACCTGATTAACTCAGCCTTAGCTAGTAAAAAATCCTGAATTTGGCCCTGGTCTATCCTTGAACATTGTGTACCTTGACTGAGGCAACGCCTAAGTTGAGGGTGACTACCAAAAGTGGCTCAGGCTCGGAGGATGAATAGTGTACATCTCAACACAGGCTAAAAGCCTAAGTTGAGGGTGGCTAGTATAAGGGTAAAACACAAAAATGAGGAAGGCGAGTTAGGTATACAAAAAAAAAAGGAGAAATCATGTATCGGGTGCAAGAAAAATGAAAGATGCCTTAGATGTGAGCTAAAAAGCAAAATAAAGTGTTAAAACAAGGCAAAAAGGTTGAAAAATGAATAGAAAGCACGTAGAAAATCTTGAAAAAGAAAAAAGGGAGAATAAGCTGAAAATAGCTAAGTTGGTAGTGCAAAGGTATAGAAAAACGCAATTCAAGGAAGGTCTTTAGTAACTATTTTCCCAAAATATCATACCAAAACCCCCTGAGCCTACGTTATAAGCCTAGAAATTCCAAGAGTGATCCTAGTCCAGTTAGTTAAAGGTTTTAGTCATGAGTATAGGGGCAAGCCTATGGTATTAGTCATCATGCATGAATATCTTTTGTGAGAGTGAGTGTTTTTGCTCAGTCCCAAGGCTAAACATGAAATCATCATTGAGTGTCAAATATGGAACTTCTTTCTGTGAGGACACTATTTTGCACAATCCTAAGGTTAAACATGAAAATATCATTGAGTGTTAGATATGAGACTTTTTTCTATGAGGGCAGTTGCATTATATTATTAGCATTTGACTTGTTCAGTGATTGTGAACTGTTGATAATCCCTTGCTTGTCATAGTTGTATTGTCACATGCACCAGTTTGTATTAGTTTTCTAGATAATTATCTGATCCTATTTTGAAAAATTGGTGTAGTATCTGAGTTTGAGATGTATGTGTGTATGCCGTTAAGCTAAGGTCTGTATGTTACTATGTTATCTATATATATTAAGTTGTCGCTTAAGGATAACAAATATTTTTAAGGTGAGGGTGTTGATGTACTGCCAAAATACAACACTTTTAGTGCTTAAATCAAACTTAGGATTTTATGTGTTCTCAATGCGACTTTAGTTATTTTTGTGTGTTTTTGTGTTTATATTTTCAGGAATACAGGTTCACAATGATTTGGGTAAAAAATACCAAAGTTGCTGATTTTTTCTGTTGTATGAGACCTTATATGAGTCGTATAGCATTTTACTAGTCGTAGAGGTGTTTTGTGAGGAATTCCAGTGATGGGCTATTTGCTGAAGTTGAAGTCTACGAACATGTAGATGAGTCATGAGGAAATTTACGAGTCGTAGACTACCTTTTATGCCCTAAGGACCAGAGAAATAGACTTGCAGGAAATTCATCAGATGAAACCCCCTTTGCGAGTCATAAACTACTTTACGAGTCATAAAGGGGTGTCATAGAGGAGAAGTCTAAAATTTTAGTAGCTAATTACGAAACCCCAACTATGAGCCGTAGAAGACACTACGAGTCGTAGAGTGCTTTTGTGGAGTTTGCCTACCAGTTTTCCTAATTTGTTTAAGACCTGTGTTTACTTATTATAATAGGTTTTTTAGGTTATTTTTTATAAGTTCTGGATAGTTCACGTGAGTTTTCAGTAGTTTAGGTTTTTGTGCTCAGAGAACTCAATATGTTTTGAGAGAAAATTGTGAGAGAGTATTTGAAACACTTGTGCTTTAATTCAATCTTCAAGCTCGTGATTTCATTGACTTATAATTTGCTTGATCTTAATTCAACGATTTAAGTATTTAATTATATCTTCTCAATCCGTAATCTCTTCATCTATAAAAAACATGAGTAGCTAAATCCACAACTAGGGTTATGGGAACGATGAATAACTAACAAAGTAAAATCGAATAATTCACATTTCTTGGAAGGTGTATATGAATGTATTAATTAACTCTCTTCATTTTGCATATTTTCTGATGATGGCCAACATTAGAACCTGTCAAGTGTTACTAACTGGACCAAGGTATTAATGAATAGGAAAAGAAATTAATTAACAGGATTCAATTGATGTGTTCTCGTCTAATGAACGAACCTATGCCAAGGGAAGGTTGTACTGGGATTTATAGGTAATGGTTAGTAATGCACACTATGGAGATAGGTCAAATCATATAGTAAAATTTGCCTATCACCTTTGACCAGAGGACTTGGTGAACTTAAATTATCGTCCTGCATGCTATACACTAGACAAGAATTAAGTTATCTGGGGATATTGAGTTGGGGAATCATGGGGAACACAATACCCTAATTGCTCTCTTTTATTGATTTTTCTCTCGTGATATTTAGTTAGTTTATTTTTCTCATTGATTATTGCAAACACCCCCTCCTATTTGGGGAATTAAGCCGGTTAACTACTCGAATTGCATATTAGTGAATTTGTCTTGAATTTATGTATTCTCTAGGGGTTCGACCCTAACCTTTGTTAGGTTCTATTTCTTGGTAGTGATGATTTTGTCCTCTAAAAAGTGGTGTAACTTGGGTAACACCAGGGATTTTGGCATACTTGAGAGCCAAGAAGAGGCCCTTAGCTTTTGAGGTTCAGTCGCTAGCTAGATAAATGTTTCGATTAGATATTTCCCTTCCTTGGAGTATTTTGGAATTTGTTGAGGCTAGATCTTTATTTCTTGATCAAATTTGTGCTCATCAGTTTGAGAATGCTAGACTATGCTTGATTCACGATAAAGGGTAAAGCCATAATGACTATTGTTGATTTTTAGGGTGTTTTGAGGATAAATGGTAGAGATTGTGTGCCTGAGGTGGGAGGTTCGGTGAGATTGATATTATTAAAGGCACGTTAGCTGGATATTTCATCCAACCAGGTATGGCAAATATGTACCATTATCTAAAATAATATTATTAGTGGTTCAGGATAAGAAACGACATAGCTGAGTTTATGGCAGAGTGTTTCAATTGCCAACAAGTCAAGTATGATCACCAAAAGCTTGGCGAATCGATGCAAAGGATGCCTATTCTCGAGTGGAAATGGGAGTAGGTGACTATGGATTTTATTATAGGTTTGTCCATGGCCTTGGGAAAGTTTGATTCAGTTTGTGTGGTTGTTGATCAATTGACTAAGTTGGCTCACTTTCTACAAGTTAAGACCAGCTATAGTATGGAGCAGTTGGCTAAGTTATATATTGAGGACATTGTTAGATTGCATGGAGTGCCAATGTCTATAATATCAGATAGAGAGTTTGTGTTCACCTCCAATTTTTAAAAGGCTCCACAACATGGTTTAGGTACTCAATTGGATTTGAGTTCAGACTAATAGTGAGTCTGAGCACACCGTTTAGGTGTTAGAGGACATGCTTCAATCCTGTGTGATAGATTTTGGGGCCCAATAGGACCAATACTTGTTGTTGGTAGAGTTTGCATATAACAATAGTTATCACTCCAGTATTCAAATGAAACCATTTGAGGCTTTGTATGGTCGGATGTGTAGATCTATAACAATAGTTATCACTCCAGTATTCAAATGAAACCATTTGAGGCTTTGTATGGTCGGATGGGTAGATCGCCGATCTAATGGTTCAATTCAGGTTTAGTATTGGTGTTGGATGTTGATTTGCTTTGAGATGCCATGGATTGCATCCGACTAACTCATAGTAGACTTTTGATAGCTTAGAGCCGCTAGAAGAGTTTTGTAGACCAGAGGGTTAGGCCTCTTGAGTATTCTGTTGGTGATAGTATTTAGCTAGATGTTTCACCCATGAAAGGTGTGATGAAATTCGCAAAGAGGGGCAAGCTCAATCCTAGATTTATTGGCCCATTTGAGATTTTGAGGAAAGTTGGTGAGATGGCCTTACGATCGAGATTATCAGCTGTATATTCCAGATGAGTCCCATGTGATCTCTTATGATTCAGTTGATTTATGTCCAGATTTTTCATTTGGGGAGGAGCTGATAGCTATATTGGACAGACAAGTTTGGAGGTTGAGGTCCAAGTATATACCTTTAGTAAAGGTTCAGTGGAGACACTGTCCTATTAAGGAGGCTACTTTTTGGAGTTGGAGTCAGATATGCGTGCCAGATATCCTAACCTTTTTTAGGCTTCAGGTATTTCCTTTTCTTTTATGTTCATGAACAAATATTATTTTTAGTGATGAATGATGTAATGACCTTGTATGTTATTTCTGAGCTTATTTGTGAAAATTTCTATCTTGCCCTTTCGTAAGTTGCTTAGGACCTATTTTGAACTATCTGTATTGTTGGAATTGAAATCTTGAGTTTCAAAAGTAGGAAATATGAGTTTTGGTATTTTTGTTAAGCTTTTGAAAAAGTGAGTTTTTATACCATTTTGAGTTTCGAATGTCGGATTAGAAATCTGTCATTTCTATTAGCGACGAAACATTGAATCTGGTCTTGGAGATGTTAAAGAATTGAATTTAAAGTTAAAATAAAGTTTTTAGACCTAAATTTGCATTTCTAAATGTTTTCGGTGCAAGAGTTTCACTTTGGTCATCATTAGAAGTTCGAAAGCTCGGATTGAAATCCCAATAGTTTCAGTAGTTTTGGATGGTGAAACTAACACTAAAAATGGTCTAGTCATAACTTTCAGAGTTGTTGAGGGAAGTTTTGATATTTTTAGTTCTAAACTAGTTTAATTGAGTTTTATTGGTAATATTGGTAAGGAGGCATCAAAATCAATTTTTGATTATTCTGGTGTGTCCTGAGCATTGTTTCTTATTTGGATACATGTTTGGTTTGTGTAATTCCAATTTCGAATGAATTTTGAGGGTCTATTCTGAGTTGTGGTATTACTTGTGTATTACTGGTGAATAAGGATTCTTGTGCAATCACTTACCTTCTCTGTGATTGTGCCTGTCTTCTACGTTTGCCTAGAGTCAGCTGCCTTGACCTCTACATTCGCGGAGGTATAGTCCGCATTCGCAAAAGGCTTTGACCCAACACTTATTCGTGGAGTACTATTAAGTGTTGGTCTTCGCGTTCGTGGAGCCTTATCAACATTAATTGAGTGTATTATTCACCTGGTCTATATTAAATTCGAAAGCCACTATTGTTACTATATTTTAAAACATTTCAAGCTTTTGGGGCTTTTTTACAAAGGTTTTTGAAGAATTCTTTCGGGTAAATGTTTCTAACATTGTTTTGATTTCTTTTCATCACCTTTACATTGATTTGGCCTTGAATTTCATGGTTTTGGATACTTAAAATTGGGGACTTTTAGTCTATCAATCAAAACCTTTACTTGATGATTTCTCCTTCGATTTGAACTCGATTTTAGTAAAATTTTCACCTGTGAACTTCTTTTCTTACATAGATTCATAATTTTAAATCAACTTCTAAATTCAAAAACTTTGAATTTTAGCCCTAATTTTGACTATTGTCCCCTAAGTCTAATTCATACCAATATGGGTATCAAAATTCATCTCTTGATGCGTAATATCTATTTTGATAGCGACTGATTAGTTTGATGATCATTTGGAGGCTTGAGTTGATTGAAAGCTTATTCGAGAGTGGTTTCAGCATCGAGGTAGGTTCAGCCAACCTTTTTGGGATTGAATCTGAGTTATCAAATATGTTAATGTGATAATTTAGATCAAGATTGATTCTTGAGTAAATAAGCTGATATGATAGAGTTTTTGTTGGAAATGTGATACCAGATATGCCAAAAATTGGGTAAAATGTGATCCTATTTCTAAATTGAGATGAAATCTTGAGAATTGAAATATTTTTGGATATTATTCTGATAATATCAGACTCGTAATACTATTTGGGTAATTTTGTGGTAATTGATTGGTTTTGAGATACCGTTGAGGATCATGTGTATATTTATGGATGAGTGAGGTATGGTATTATTGGTACACTTGACAATTGATATAATTATGATGATCTGAGATGTTATAATAGGTGGCGACACCACTTATGGCACTTTATATTATCCTCCATGGTTATATGAGGGTTATGTGTCAGTATTCTTACTATGATGCCATTACCTATAACTTGATTTGTATCATCATCATGCATGTAAACCATATTGTATTATACGATCCCTTGACCCAGGAAGGAGGCAAGGGTAAGATGTTCCATTTTTGAGTTGTACCATTTTTATACAACCCCATAACCTGGGTAGGAGGCAAGGGTGAGATGTTCCACTTTTCAAACTCTTTGACCATAGGCAGGTGGCAAGGCTGAGAGATATTGTGAAGCTTCTTGATCATGGGTAGGTGGCAAGGTTGAGCTATTGTGACACCTCTTGACCACAAGCAAGTGGCAAGGTTGATAGATACTTGGTACATGGTCCGACGAAACCCCCTTTGGATTGCATCATTGGTTGTATGAATTATTTTTATCTATCAGTTCTTATGTATATATGTATATATATATATATAGAGAGAGAGAGAGAGAGAGAGCGCACTAACCTTGTGATGCAGGTGTTAGAGACTCCTAGATATTACATACTTATTTGATTTTCCTTACCCAGTCGGAAGAACCTATTGGGTATATTTCTATGTACTTAACCCTGCTTAGTTTCCTCCTTGCAGATCAAGCACAGGGACCCATACAGTGTAGTTGATTCATTCTAGCAGATTTATTCTCCATCTATCTATATCTTAGCAGTGTGGCTCAGACTTCGACTCACTGTGATCTTTTGAGATTTCCTTTATTGCATTCTATCTCAGACTTTGTATTAGACATTATTAGAGTTGTATTTTAATTTGAGATAGATATATTGATTCTTTTGTACTACTTTACATGCTCTTGTAATCATGACCTCACGTTTTGAGATTTCGTATTAAATGTGTGGTTGCTTTTACATTACTTCTTTCTCTTTAGTTGTGATTCGATTTTAGGTCATGACACACCATCTCTTTTTGCCTTCATGGATATACGTTTTGGAGATATGGTTCCTGGGGAAACAGTATTAGTGCACAATATATAACACAAATTAAAAAATAAAAAGAAAAAAATCCTTTCAAATTTTTCGTTTCAAGGTCCATGAGTAGTATATTATGAACCATAGATGGAACTACGAGCCATAGGTACTACTCAAGTAAACCAAAAAACTAAATACGAGTTTTACTATCTGAATTACGACCCCATATATAAGTCGTAGAATGGACTACAACTCTTCGCAAAAGGCTTTGACCCAACACTTATTCGTGGAGTACTATTAAGTGTTGGTCTTCGCGTTCGTGGAGCCTTATCAACATTGGATGAAGTTCATTGTCCTCTTAGTAAATTTTACATTATAGGATTTTTAATGCACGAACCTAGTCTACCATTCATAGATTGAACTATAGTTCATTGAACAGGTTCATCCTATTCAAGAACACTAAGGGGTCTCTTAAGAATAACCACAAAGGGAAATTATGGACTTTGGATGAATCCATGGTTCGTAAAAAACCTTTGTAGATACCAAACTTTAGGACAACAACTTGATTACATAACCAATATCAATCATAAGTAGGTTATCACCAATTAGCTTACAAATCATCCCACATGCTTCCCTCAATCATTACTAAGTTCATTTATGATTTGTTTAATCATAATTCATATGCATCTTAATTAATTTGGAGGTTGAGCAGGAGATGTATGCAAGCCTAAATTTCATGAGTATATCCAAATCAACTAGAGGTTATTTTCAGACACACTTACCAGTTCAAAAACACTAGACGAGGTTAATCGAAGAAATAGGATCACAATTTGATGTGTTAGCACCGAGGGATGAGAAAACCCTAACTGATCACTAATTTCAGGTGAAGTATGGTGAATGCTTTGGTAAATGATGGTGAAATATATATGCAGGGACTTGAATTTGGTGGGATAGAGTGTAGTGATTAGATTTAAGTCATAAATATGGAGAAATTAGGCAGAAAGTATTTAAGAATATAATTTAATTTATTTTAAGCCAAGGGTCTAATTGAGTCAGGTCAATGGTTGCTTTAGATTTGCTAAGCATGAATCCCCATGTACAAGTGGTAGGCATAACAGCAAATGAACCAATTTTGTTGTTGGGTCCTAAGCTTAGAAAATTTTGAAACCATACTTGGGATCTACAAACTCAGTCTGAGGATCATGATCTGATGTACAAGCCATGGAGTGACTTTGTTGATCTAAACCTATAGTTATTTTATTTCTCTAATTTCCATAAGCACCCCTTATAATCCATAGAAAGGACTACAACTTATACATACTACTTGTAGAATCCAAGTCTCCAACTTTATGATCTGCCCCAGGATTCCACGGCCCGGAGAGAACCTCGACCTATAGAACACTGCTCATAAAAACTGTTATGACCTATAATTTTCAAGACTTTTCTATTATTTCTTGCACATTGCATAGAAATAAATGGTTATCCGGTGGTTTCCCTATACTCTAAGTTGACCCTAGGTGAATTGACTATTCTAAGCTAATTAAGATTATGACTTAACAAAAAAAAAAAAGAAAAATACAAGAATAAAAATCTTGGGTCGCCTCCTAAGAAAGTTTCTAGTTTAATGTCGCAGCATGAACGCAGGCTCTTTGGTTACTTAGACTTCACCAATAGTACAAACTTTGACTGTCATGATCTCTTCTTCCATGCCTTAGTATGGTTTGATTCTTTGGTCATTGAACTTTGTATCGTCCTTGTTCTCCAATTTGACAGCACCATGGGGGAACACTTCTCTGAATGATTCTACCCATTTAGACTATAACTTCCCAAGAAATAAGTGCAACCTTGAGCTAAACTAAAGGACCAAGGCACCTATTGTGAACTCTTATTTCATGATCTGTTGTTCATGATATATCTTTATCTTTTCTTTGGAAAATTCTAAATTTTCACAAGCCTTTAATCGGAATCCATTAAACTCATTCAGTTGGTTCAACATTACATAAGATGTATCATCTTAATCTAAATTCAACTTCTTAAATGCCTACACCACTTTGTGTTTAAGATCCATCGGCAAGTGACAAGACTTTCTAGAGATAAGTTGACAAGGAGATATATATATGGGAGTCTTAAATGTAGTTTGGTATGCCCATAAGGGATCATCAAGCTTTCATGACCAATCTATTTTGTCTATGTTCACCAACTTTTCTAAGTTTTGCTTGATCTCACAATTTGACACTTTCACCTATCCACTAGTCTAAGGATGGTATAGAGTTATAACATTGTCCCTCACCTTATATTTCTTAGGTAATTCATAAAATAGCCAACTACAAAAGTGAGAACCTTCATTGCTAATAATGGCCGAAGAGTACCAAATCTAGAGAAGATGTTCTTTGTAAGGAATGTTGTTGTCACACTTTTATCGTCATGTGCAACTGTTTTGACCCAACTAGATACATAATCAATAACAACTAAAATATATTTGTTCCTATTTGACATCACAAAAAGACCTATGAAGTTAATACTCCATACATTAAATAATTCAATCACTAGAATAGGAGTATGTGGGAAGTTATGTTTCCTTGAAATACCATCTTCTTTATGACACCTATCACATGATCCTGGAAAGTCGTGGACATCTGATGAGTGCATGACTTGCACTCATTTCTTGCTATTTTCTTATGATTTTATGTTATTAATCTCGTAACTTAAGGCTAATTATGCTTTGAATGGTCTATGTTATAGGTACTTATGGTTTATATTTGGTAGTGCTAAAAAAAATTGAAGAATGGAGCTGAATTAGAGCCAAAAAGGGCTGAAAACTATAAAATGGTACTTGGCAGCAGATACACTCTGCGAACACGGCCTTTAGGCTCACGATAAATGATGGTGAAATATATATGCA
>DF361921.1:27637-37720 GCA_000787875.1 Solanum virginianum
CTCTTATCTGCTGTTATTTCTTAGTTGGCTCTTCCGGAATATCATTTCCCTAGCCAAGGTGATTACTAACAACCTAGCCTATCCATAGGGTTAATTTGATGCTAAGTGTGATGGATCGGTTGATTCTTTATTGATTCATATATCCTATATCCTTGCTCTCTTACTGGATCAATCCTTACCCAATTGTTTGTAGGAGTAGCTGTTCATTTAGTTTCCCCCAATTTAGTTAGAATTCTTGCTTGGTACTATCCTATCGAGTCAAAATCTATTAGCCATAGGTCCTTCCTCTGCTCAGTCACCAACATATTGCTCCCTGTAGAATTCAACCCCAACCTCTAAAGTTGGGTAATATGCTGATAATGACCTCCCCTTCTACCTTTGGATGGCAGGGTTGAGCGATATCAAAAAATAGCACCGTTGTTGGGGAACAATAGGAGTATTGAGATGATTTAGGACATGTAATCTATTCTTTTTTATTTAATTAGTGAGTACTTCTATTTGTTTTCTTTGTTTTTCTTTTTGTTGTATGGTGAATGGTGATAAATATTTGCTTGAGAAATATAAGCCTATCTTCTACCTCCTTCGAAGTATTGCACTTCGTGGTGGGCAAAATGGTGTTAAGGGATTGAATAGAGATGAGAGTATTGTGAGTTAAGAATGGGTCACCAACTTGAATCTTAGACTTGCCAAAGAGGTGGCCCAAAGGCACCAATTATTCAACACGAGAGATGATCTCAAGAACTTGCTTGTTACTAGAGGTTATGAGTTGGATTGGTTTGAATAGGAAATTGATGTTTTGGAGGTCGACTTGAAACTAAACAATGACGTGAGTGTGAGACCCCCAGCTCAGAGGTAACCAACTATGAGTTGGAGTCTCAAATAAAAGAAGAGGAGCTTGATATGGAAAAGATATGTGGCCTATGCATTTTTGCAACTCCAATAATCGTCCAATAAGACAAAATTGAGGAAATGATACTAAAGCTACAAGAACAAGCCATGGAAATCTTAAATGGATACTTTCGTTCATTTGAAGTTGAGAGTATTGCTTACTTGGAGACAATAAAATATGGAGTAAGAAATGAAGAACGCCTCTTGAAAATCCTATGTCTAACTAAGGAACCTAAGAGGAAAGTTGACGACAAGTTGGGTAGACAATTCAAGTCCTCCAAGTGGACAGACCAGTGGAAAATGTTGGTGGTCTATCATCACCTTCCTCATGAGTTCAGATGGTTTATCATCTAGAAATTAGGAGGAGATTCATTGCCTCAAAATGGAAATACAAATGGGCAGTAAATCAATTTTTGTTCATATTTTAATAAATTCTTGCATTTTAAATTTTTAGAGTAGCTTCTTAATTTTTATTTCTGATTGTTGGCTAACCTTCACAATTTTCAAGTCTTTGGTAGTGGTATTGCAGAGGTTTTGAAGTGCAAAGATGATTTGAGTTGAAGAAGTGGGTGAAACTACCAAAAAAATGGCAAAAACATGAAATTAGGTCGTTTTAACTGTACTTTGGACCCAGACCACCCATTGCACAAGGACAAATTGCCTAAATGGGCCTATGATCACCCAAAGTTGTGGAAAACTAGCCCAAATCTAGCACCTAGATAAACTCTACGAACGCGGTCTTGTTCCACGAATGCAGATTATATGATTCAGCGATGCAACATAATCATGCTTTATTTCCGTGAAGGCAGTACACTACATGGGTACCAAGAATGAAAAGACAGTGCATTGGTGACTTTTTCTGAAACATTCAGAAAAAGGAGATCACGGGCATGGAATAAAAACCACATTTGAGTTAAACAATCCCTTTTTTACTTGAAACTCATATGTCTTCAAGGAGATCATGGGAGTGGAATAAAAATCATATTTGAGTTCCATCCTATTTGGTCACTCATCCCAAGATATGATTACATCACTACAACTCCTTTTTTGTTCATAATTGTTAATCTATGCAACTAGAAAATTTCATGGCAAGGATAAGTTTCTTTGCTAAATCTATTGTCTCATAGCCATGACATTAAACACCTTGATGCTCTTATCTGCTGTTATTTCTGAGGTTTAGCTTCCCATTATTGTGTGTCCTACTTTAGATGTTTTGGAAATTGATTTCTGGGTCTCAATATTAAAATAGTGGAGTGGATTTTAATGCTAGCCTGTTGTTTGTTATTTTGGGTAGTGATTGAATGTTATTAGTGGCGGATTTAGGGGTGATTTTTGTTAAAACAAAGCTAAGAATGTATGTCTATCATGTGTTTGATAAAATGCCTCTATAAAATCTAAAATGTGAATTATCGACTGTTGGTATCCGCAAACGCGGTTACTGTACCACGATCATGCTATTCTGGGAAACCTTCAGCCTCCAGCGAATACAGACAATTTTTCATGAATACGAAGGCTTGGTATGCCCTAAACTCCGCGAACCTACTATAGTGTCTACGAATGCAGAATACAATATGTTATCAAACAAAAGTAGCAGCATTTCACTGCTTTATCCAAACTATATTCAGTTGATTCTCTATCTAAATCTATGACTTTTAACATAAATAAGATGCTCTTGTCATATTGTCTCGATAGTAGGTCTAACTGGGTGAAGACGGATCTGAACAACATATACTTCATTGAGCTCAAATCCTGTTAGAGGTAGGGGAAGAAGACTAAAGCTCTAGGATTCTATGTGCTATGTTAAGGAGCTAATTGGAGTCAAACACACCATGACAACTGAACTCTATGTTAATGCCTTGAAAATCAACTGTGGTGAGGAGATTGGGGCCAGAGTGCCAAGTGATTATCTCAAGGAGTCCCTCCTCTCTTCTTTTACTTTATTATAGTACTGTGAGGTCATAGTACAATTATAGTTGGGGGTGCTCCTACGATATGAATGAATTTTAATTGCTTAGTTTAACCATGGCACACCTATAATGGGGTTGTAAATATTGTGTTTAGGTTTCGCCATCTTAATAGATTTGGTATATTCGAATTTTTCCTTTTGATGTTGTGCATAATCAACGATTCCCAATGATGGATTGAGTGACTACATTCTTAAGGAAAAATCCTTTATTGGGTGTGTAAGTATGTATGTCTAGAATATAGTCTTTGGTGAAGTTTGAGTAGCCATTGACTCTTGTTGGTACTATAAATTGAGGATTGTGACTTGTTTGGTACTAACATATTTAGTTAAGCATTGTCGATTCTGAAAATATGTACCCCTCCAATTTTTGAAAGGAAAATGGTTTTGGGATGATTTTGAGATAACACTTTAACTCTTTTTGTGACTCTTACTTGCTAGATGGATATATTTGAAAAATGAGTCCCTTGTACCTTACTTGAGAGATAAATTAATTCCTTCCTATTTAATTTTCATGTATTATGTATTGTGAGATTTTGTTTTGTTCCTTGTGTGTATTTGTGTCACCAAGAACTTGCCTTGTCTTGAAATATTGGTCTTGATAGACTTTGGTTGGAAAAATGTTCTTAGGCAATCTTTGGTTTTAATTGAGTCCCCTTAGCCTAAATAGCTACCAAATGCATTGACTTTATCCCTAGAGTCCTTTTTTAGCCTAATCCCTTCTATTGGCAACCTTAATTACAAGCCTTGAAACTTTTTGAAAAGATACACCTCTTTTGAGCCATTATCCCTCCTTGAGTTTTGCATGCTTATGACAAATGAGGCTTTAAGCCTAAGTTGGGGGTGATATAGAAGAAAAGGAAAGGGTGTCTACCACTTATGGGCTTGTAAAAAGAAAAAGAAAAATGAATGGAGGAATGAAAAGAAAAAAAAAGAGTGCTTTCTAAATGAAAAAAAAAGCGCTTGAGTGAAAAGAATCCTCCTAAGTGGTAAAACATTGTTGGAAGTGGGGCAGCCAAATGAAAAAGAAGGGTTAAAGGTGCATTGGTGTGTGATACGAAAAAGAAAAAGGGGAAAAGTTGAAAAAGAATGAATATTGTGTGTGGGACATAAAGAGAGTTAGTCACTATTGTTCAAATTGTATCCAATCCTACCTCTTAGCCTACATTACAAGCCGAAAAGCCCTTTGAGAGAAAATAAAGGCAAGCATATGGTGTGGCATTTGTGTACACAAGATGTTCTTTTGTTGAGTGTTAGTGTTTGAGTACTTCTCCGTTATTCATTTGTAAATACTTGTGTGTGTTTTGGGGACTTTCTTTCTTTTTGTGAGGACATGCAAATTGACATGGATTTGTGATATGGATGCTTTTCTAGGTTCGTGTCAAGTGGAACTTGTTAGTTTACTAGGAATTTGAGTCACTCCTTGAAAACTAGTGTTGTCATTGGGTCATCTCTAGAAATTGTGCTTTGAATTGAACAAGGTGCTTTTGAATTGACAGGGAGTTACTTGATAGGCATCTACTTGCTTGTGCTAATTGTCAGTACCAACCATTGTCATGATCATGATTGTATTGTGTAAAAGTTAATTGGGATTGTGAGCTTAAAATGCTAACCTATCCAATTTGGTTTTGTTTTGCTTGAGGACAAGCAAAGTCTTAAGTTGGGGGTGTTGATGAGTGCATAACTTGCACTCATTTCTTACTCTTTTCTTATTATTTTATGTTGTTAATCTTATAACTTGAGGCTAATTAATGACATATTTTACAAGTACTTATTTTCTAGATTTGGCTGTGCTAAGAAGAATTAAAGAATGGAGCTGAATTGGAGCCAAAAGGGGCTGAAATACACAAAATGGTACCTTGCAGCAGATACACTCCGCGAATGTGGCCTTCAGGCCCACGATCGTGAAGTCATGACATATAGAAAAGTATGAACGTGCTACTCCCAGGCATAAAGGCAGAGCTTAAGGAGATATAATCTTTGTGATCGCAGAATGATGAGCACGATCGAGGAATGTTGCAGTGACCAACATCGAGACGGCTTTGGAATTTCAACATTTTTAGTCCCAAAATCACATATACATGCACTCCTAACCCTTATCTAGGTTAATTTGCATACATTGGAATTTTCATACATTCTTGAAGAAGAAGAACATACCTTAGTGTAGATTTTAGTTTAGAGTGAGGATTTGAGAGCAAGTTTACTACAAATTCTTGAGTGGATTTAAGAGTGTGAACTTCACTTGTATTATCTTTCATCACTCTTTCTTTCCTTATTCTTGAATGTTAAATTTGAAGATTTAATTGAAGCTTGGTTGTTGATTTATGTATGGATTTTGATGATTTCTCTTGCTTTCAAGCTTAGTTGATGATTTACTTCCAAAATCAATAGGGTTTCTCCCAAATTGCTTTAATTGCTTGAATTAATTTGTGGGTTCTTGCTTATCTTCTTGTATGACTTAGATTTGAGGTAGGTCCTTAATTCTAGCTTAATTCTTCAATTATTGCTCTAATGGGTATAGGTGATGGGGAAGATTGCATGATAGTCATGGGTTTATGAGTTGAGATCTTCAAAAAGGACTCAACAGCTAATGTATTGGGTGTTTTGCTTTTTGGTGTTCAAGCTAGGCATGTCTTTAAGCATCCCGCGTGACAGGCCATAGTTGGCTCTTGTAAAAAATCATATCCCTAGCTGGGGTGATTTCAAGCAACCTAGCCTACCCATAGGGCCAATTTGATGGTAAGTGTAATAGATTGATTGAGTCTTTATTGATTCCCACATCACATATATTTGCTCCCTTGCTTGAAACATCCTTATCCAATCGTTTGTAGGAGTAGTTGTTAGTTTAGTTTCCCCTCAATTTAATTAGAATTTTTTCTAGGTACTCGCCTATCAAGTCAAAATCTAGTAGCCTTAGGTCCTTGCTCTGCTTATTTGTTGGCACATTATTCCATATAGGATTCGACCCCAACCTCTATTGGGTAATATGCTAATGACGACCACCCCTTTTACCTTTGGATGGTAGGGTTGAGCGACATCAGCATCTTGGCGAATTGTAGGCCAATAATGGCCATATATTAAGATCTTATGGTCTATTTGATACCACTATGATGCCCTCCAACTAATGAAGAATGAAATTCCTTGAGTATACTCATCATTGTTTCCTTGGGTACACAATGACAAATAATCCCATCAGCACAGACATGAAAAATTAAGACTTATCCTAAAAGAACTTCCGCACATGAAATCTAAACTTTCAGCATCAGTGGCAATTCATAATGGGGGGAGGGATACCACATCAATGACTAGTAAGTAGCATAATTTGCAAATCAATGAATTAAGTCGTGTGATGCAAAAAAACACTCACTTATCTAGGAATGAGTCATTGATCTCTGTATCTTCTATCTTTTCCATTACTTCCTCTTTTAGTCTGGACAAATGTTCTGCAACTTGGTTCACTATTCCTTTTCAATCTTTCACCTTAAAGTTGAATTCTTACAGGAGAAATACCCATTGAATCAACCTTAGTTTAGCATCGTTCTTCTCAATCAAGTATCTAAGTGCAAAATGGTCAATATAGATAATGACTTTGTTATTAAGCAAATAAGACTAGAATTATTCAGCATTAAAGACCACTGTAAGTAATTCCTATTCAGTCACTGTATAGTTCTTCTGAGCTTCATTCAAAGCTTTACTGGCATAATATGTAGGATGTAAGATCTTCTTACATCATTAACCTAATACCAGACTAAGTACAAATCTACTCCATTGCACATGATTTCCAAAGGCTGACTCTAGTTTGGTGCAACAGTGATGGATATTGATATCAACTTCTACTTCAACCCTTCAAATGCTTTTAGAAAAGCTTCATCTGACATAAACTTCACCTCCTTCTTTACCAACTTACACAATGGATGAGCAATTTTGGAGAAATCTTTAATGAATATTCAATGGAAGCTAGCATGTCCTAAGAAACTCCCCACACCATTGACAGAGATAAGTGGGGGGAACCTTCTCAATCATCTCAACCTTCACTTTATCAACCTCAATACCTTAGATGGACATATAATGACCCAAAACTATACCTTATTTCACCATGAAGTGGAAATTTTACTAGTTAAGAACAAAATGGCATTCTTTACACTGTTTAAGCACAATATTCAAATGGAGCAAGCAATCATCAAATAAGTCACCTACTATAGAAAAATTATCCACAAATGCCTCTGTTTTGTTTATGTCAGAGAATATAGATATCATACATCTCTAAAAAGTCACAAGGAAATTGCATAATCCAAATGACATCCTCTTAAATGCAAACTTCCCATATGGACAAGTGAAGGTGGTTTTCTCTTGATCTTTTGAGCAATGGAGATCTGATTATAGTCTAAATAACCATCAAGAAATAATAGTTCCCTTTGACTTCAATATGATCTAGCATATGGTCGATAAATGACATTGGAAAGTGATCCTTTTCTATCGATGCATTAAACTTTCTATAATCATGCAAATATCCAACCTATGACCACTCTTATTGCGATGAACTTATTATTCACATGAGGGACCATAGTTATTCTTTTCTTCTTTAGTATAAATTGGACCTCACTCACTCACTCATTGTCTATAATAGGATAGATTACACAACATATAATCACTTGATGATTTCCTTTTCTAATCTATAGGATGATTTAGGTACTCCTGATGCTTAATATTGGGTTTGTAATCTAGGACAAATTGAATATTGTGGGTGCATATACCTGGTGGGATGCTAATAACGTCTACTATAGTCCATACAATAGCCCTTTCAGAGTGTTTTAGGACTAATGTTAGCACCTCTACTCCTCCATCATTAAGATCAATTGCTATGGTAACTATTAGAGTGTTATTTGGCCCTAAGAATACATACTGAAGATGCGAAAGAAAAGCTTTAATTTCCAAGACTAGAGGTTCCTCAATAGAAGACCTAATAGGTGGTGTCTCTTTGTTCTTTTGGTCCAAGTCAAGTTTCAATAGATGACTCTTGGATCTGTAATGTTGAAGTGCATTCACCACATTACCATATGCTAGAGCTTTGACACCCACTCTTTCTTCAATTGACACCTCTAGCGTTACTTCATCAGTAACATCAATCATTAAAACTATTCGTAGATCATCTAGTTACTTTATAGATTAATAGACATTGAAAATGACTTATTTATCATTTAGCCTAAACTTCTATAGGCCCTTTTCCATGTCAATCAAAGCACTCATAGTAGCTAAAAATGGTCTTCATAGAATAATAGGAACTTTAAAATCAACTTCACAATCAAGAACAATAAAGTTTGTAGGGAATAAATGTTTTAGTATAGACTAACACGTTATATAGAATAATTTTGGTCTTAATGATTGTACGATCTGCCATAAGTAGCCTCATTGTCATTGAAGTAGGGGATTCCAAGCCCAATTGCTTGAACAAAACAAGATGCATCAAATTTATGTCAGCACCTAGATAATACAAAGCCTTTGCGAAGCTGAATATGCTAATAGTACATGGGATAGTGAACTCGCTAGTTGGTAGTGGATGTTAAAGCAAAGAAAGACTTGGATCCAACCTTGGTTTAATTGAAGAAGTTAGTTGTCAAAAAGAAGGTAGAGGTTTTCTTAGAAGGGGGAGATGGTGTGTTTCCTTATTAAGGCTAGTTGTGTGCTCCAGATATTGATAGTCTAAGAGGCATGATTTTGAGTGAAGTTTGTAACTCTTCATATTCAATATATCCCGAATCCAACAAAATGTATAGAGATATGAAGAAGGTGTATTAGTGGAATGGCATGAAGAAAGTCATAACTAAGTTTGTGGTGGAATGTCTAATTGCCAACGAGTAAAGGTTAAACATCAAAGGTCATGTAGCATATCCAAAGATATTAAAATTCCTACTTAGAAGTGGAAAGATGTGAATACAGACTTTTTGATGAGTTTGCCTCATACTAGAAAGCAACATGACTCCAATTGGGTGATATATGTATATAATGACAAAATCAGCTTATTTTTCACCAATCAAGACTTCTTTTAATAATGGGGATTATGCCAATTATACATCTAGAAGTTGGTAAGGTTTCATGGTATGTCATTTTTTATCATACTAGATTGTGGTATCCAATGTACTTCTCATTTTTCAAAATCATTTTACTGGGGTCTCGGTACCAAAGTGAAGTTAAGAACCACTTTTCATCCTCAAACCAATGGACAAGCCAAAAGAACCATTCAAAATTTAGAAAACATGTTGAGCATTATGTATTAAAGTTCAAGAGTACATGAGATGATCATCTACTGCTTATTGAATTCACCTACAACAATATCTATCAATCAAGTATAGAGATGATTCCATTTAATGATTTATTCAAGAGAAGATGTAGGTCTCTAGTGGGATGGTTGAAGTTGGTAAGATGGCATTAGTTGGTCCCAATTTGGTACTTGATATCATGGAAAAGGTGAGTCTTATACGAAAATGATTGAAGACTGCTCAAAGTCACTAAAAGTCTTATTCGAATATTAGTAAGAGGGATCTTGAATTTAATATGGGGGATTGGGTGTGTTTGAAGGTTTCATCTATAAAGGGTGTGATAGAGTTTGTTAAGAAAGGGAAATTGAATCCTAGGTATGTTAGCCTTATAGAATTTTAGAGTAGATTAACAAGGTAGTGTATAAGTTATATTTTCCCAATGAATTAATTATGATTCATTCGGTGTTGCATGTGCTCATGTTGAGGACATTTATTGTCATCCTAATTCCAAAGTACCTTTAGAAACTTTGGGTGTTGAGAAATAGTTTCTGTTATAAAGAGCATCTGGTTGAGATTTTGGACTAGCAAGTTAAGAGGTTGAGCAATGAAAAAATTGTGTCCATTAAAGTCTTATGGAAGAACCAATGAGTAGAAAGTGCTACATGGAAGACATAGCTGGACATGATGAAGCAACACATTTACCTTTTTCCCTCCATTTCAACGTAATATACTTAGCTACTCATGCTCAATTCTTCCGAACTCCTAGTGTCAATCTTTTTACATCATATTGCGTGTATGCATTATCATGAAAATGATTTTTTATGAAGTTTTAAATTGCATTATTGCATTCATACAGTGTTGTTAGACCTACACTCTACTCTACTCAAACTAGTCTTATCCTATTTGAGGACGAAGGAGGAGATATTGTTATGCTTCAAGCATTTTGAAGGTTGAAATACGATATAATAAGGTAAA
>DF361920.1:16598-31734 GCA_000787875.1 Solanum virginianum
CGTGCTTCATATCTCAAATTACCCTCACTTATCAAAATAGATATTGCCAAACACCTCAACATGAATGGTTGCCATCTAACTACTAATCAAAAAATTTTGGTGTGTACTATTTTTCAAAACAAAACATAGAAACATGCTATATGCCATAAGTTTTAGTACTATATGCTACAAATATTATCTAAACATGCCAGTTACGTAGAAATTAAATATGCACAAGGAAAAAGAACACAGGCAAGAAAACCTTGGGATCAAAATTTGGGGTAGTTATGGCTCTAAACATCCTAAACATGCTAGTTCAATAGAAATTAAATATCCACGAGGAAAAAGAACACTAGCAAGAAAACCTCGGGATCAAAATTTGGGGAATTTATGGACCATAAGCTACTCAGACTTCACTAAGGCCCATAACTACCTACACCCCTATCAAAAAAGATGTGTATTATCCCCAATGCATAAAATCAATCAAAAATAGAATGTAAGGGGTCAAAACCATACCTCAGCGCCTAAGTGCCAGTCTGTGGTTGAGTCTGTCCACCCTCTCCCTACTAGGTAGTCTCCTCATCTGTAGTACTCTGTCCGAAGGGGCCAATACCCCTCGCCCTATCATGCTCATGAGCTAGCCTCATCTCCTCCTTGTGCCTCCATGTCCTCAACGCCATCTTGAGATCCTCATCCTCATCCTATGAAAGCTTTACATGTAGATTTCTCTCTTTTAGCTCATCCCTCTCTAGGGTCTCTTCTCATGGAATCCTCAAAGGCATCGATACGAGAATCCATCGTAAAAACATGCTCCTGAATAGTGGAAATAGTGAATGCCCGGCTCTGCTCCTATGAGTCTGCAATAGCCTGCCAGACCCATGGCCTAATCTACTGAATAAGCTGAGACAACTGGGCCTCAGCACGTAAAACCACTATGCTATGGCCTGGATAGAAGCGGTGGATACATAGACTATGCCCACCGTAGAAGGTTGTGTAGTAGTGACCTTTAGTATAGTAGCAGCTGTAGTGGGATCCCTCTCCACATAGGCTGCCTAGGGCTACTGGGTTTTCTTCTCAATAGTAGCAACAACAGTAGTAGTGGTGGCAGCCATCGAACCCTCAGGTGGTTGCTTTCGGACGAATATCTATACTAGTGGTAGAGGCTGTGCTCACCGAATTACTAGCAGGTTCTCATCAGCCTTGATCAGGCTAGGCTCCAAAGTATGCTGGGCCTCCATTAACTAATCCAGTTGGTGCAAAATCTCCACCCTAGACTCGACACAGTCTATAAATCAAAATAGAAAATGGGATGGAGGTGGCCCTCTTTAGTGCTGACTCATGTATCTACTCTGCTATGAGTTAGGCCCAATCGATGTCATAGCCAGCCAAGATGCTGACAACCAATACTGCATGCTCTGGCAAAAGTGTATTATCTACCAAAGTCGGTCGGATGCATGATCTAACAATATCCCACCAAAATTTGGCAGGAAAGCTTAGTGAAGCCTTTACTATAGGCTCAGTATGGGTGGTGACCCAAGCAGGCTCCGGACCCTGCTCTGCAATATGACCGACCACCTATCTTAGAAGTGAGGTTCGCTATACCGAATCCTTCATAATTAATGAGTTCCTATCCTGCCCAAACCTGTGATCAAACTCTGCTATAGACCTGGGGGCACGGTACTCAGGACTTGCAAGCATACTATGGATCGTCTCCTCAGAAATGTCAACCCGCCGAGCTCTCACTCGTGTCTATGTCAGTCTGGGCTGAGTGATAGGTCTCTTCCCCTTAGGAAGAATACCCTGAATCATGGCTGGGTAAGATGCATAAAAGTCCCTCACCAACATGGGGGAGTATCGTCCAAGTGACTCTGTCAGCCACATCAACCCATATCATATGATTATGTCCTATAGACCTGGGACACGGCTCAGTCCATCATCAATCACCCCAGGCTCTTCATATATAGAATGGGTAGGCTTGCCCCACTCCTTAGGTTGCATACCCTCCAATAATATATCCTCTACACCATTGATGCACCATCGGTGAGTAACAGTATCGATGCTGATAAAGAAGATAGTGCGACGGAGGACTCAACATCTCCTCTGTCCTAGGAGCCCTCCTCAGAACTGGACTCCTCTCCGGATCTAGTCATCTAGGGCATGTTACTCCCACTCTCGTCAGTACCTTCCTCTTCAGACTGGGAAGGGCTATCAGCCTAAGCCGGAGTACGCACAGCTTTGGTTGCTACTGCTCTGGTCTATGGTACCTCAGCCTTAGGGTCTGATCAAACATCGTAGATCTCTAGTGACCCACTTGGCTAAGGGGTCCGCTCATTATCAGTAGGCTCATCAATGAGCTTCCTCCTAAAGGCCTCAATCTTTAAGTGATTTCCTTTCAGAGCCATAGTACCTGAAATATAGATGTAAACCCACAAGGGTTAGCCCCAACAATCAAGAAATAAAATACAAAAAGTTATTTGAATTAGTTGTAGAAGGGCACTACAAAAGCTCGTTTACGAGTCGTAGTGAACATTACAAGTTGTAAAGTGCTCTCGTAGACTAGAAGTTCAGAATAATTTTAGATACTGGAATAATCTACAAGACTTTGGTATGATTCGTAAAGAAGTTTACTAGTTTGTAGACTGGGGTCATAAAAAGTTTGAGAGAGTAATTAAAATCAAGCAGGGGTCTACGAGACCTATCTACGAGTCTTAAAGTAATCTACAACTCATAGAAGGTCTTGTCTGATAAATACTCGGAGTATCAAGTTTTTAGAATTTCCTATGAGGGGCAATTATGACTCGTAGAGTAATCTATGAGTCGTAAAAGACTCTCGTGAACAAGAAATCTCAGATACCTGATTCACACGGACCCTAATAACATATTCAATACTTAATCAACAACATTGAAGCAAGCATACAAACACTCACATGATTCCAATCCTATACCCATATCCCCAAGCATGATTTTAATATATATTCACCCCATCGAAAAGGATTAAGCATGGAATATCCTAAGTTTCCAACTGCCTCACATTCATTCAAACTAACATGTACTTAAGTCACCTATCACCAATTCAGAATCACAATTTATGCAATATTATTCAAATAATCATAGTGACTGATCCAATAGGCATAATTAATAAGCAATCACAAGGCTAAAATATGCCCAATTTCTGAATTCAAATATTCAATTGAATCCATTGCAATCCCATTTCATATACACAATTAAAATTTAACAAGAGTTTCATGATTGAACATCAAACCCATCACAATATCACATCAAACCATTAAGAATGAGGTAAATTAGAGTTTAAAATTAAACCAAAAACTAACCACAAGTTAAGATGAACTTGAGGAAGGGAGAGAGAAAGAAAGATCAAGAAACCCTAGGTCCCAGAAATCTTGCTGGAAAATGGTCAATGGTGGCTAGAATTTGATCGAAAAATAAGGGGAAAAGGAGAAATTGGGGAATTTTCAATCAATTAGGTCAAATAGGGGTCAAAATAATTTGACCCCTCATTTTATACTTTACCAGGTTGACTGTTAAAATTACAAGGCTTGGGTCTATGAAACCTTGATTATGAGTCATAGATGGATTTACAACTTATAAGTCTTGATCTCGTAGACCTCTCAACACTTAGAAAAATTTCAGAAACTTACCTGAGTTCCACAAACTCTATTCACGACTTGTAGTTTGACCTATAAGTCATAAAGTTAGCTCATGGGTTGGAGTGTACAATTATCCTCCTCACTGGAAATCTCTACGAGATGGGGTTACGAGTCATAAAGTGAAATATGACTCCTAAGCCCAGTTGTAGAAACTGAATCTGATGCTTTTCTCAGCCAATTTGCTAACTTAGTCCTATACCTACATACTCTTCATGAAAATACACAATTACCTAAAATGCAACCAACTCATTGTCAAAAATAGCAATCAAAACACAACAAAACAACTAACTATGAATCAAAACACTAAAAAATGAACCTATAACTATGCAATAACATCAAAAACCTTAGGTTGCCTCTCAAGTAGTGCCGGATTTATTGTCGCGGCACAACTTAGACAAATTTACTACTAGACTTCACCAATTACCCAAACCCCACTCTTGAGATCATCTGGATGCTTTATGGACTGACGGATGTCGAAGATAAATTCTTCATCATTCAATCTAAACCTGAGTTGCTACCTTCCATATCTACTAGAGCTCGTCTTGTGGCTAGGAATAGTCTTTCCATGATGATTGGAACTTCAAAATTAACCTCACAGTCAAGAATCACAAAGTCTGTAGGGAATATGAATTGTTCCACCTTTACCAACACATCATAGAGTATCCCTACAGGCTTCTTCACCACTCGATCTGCCATTAATAACCTCATGTTAGTAGGGGTAGGGGCTCCTAATCCAAGCTTCTTATAAACTGCAAGAGGTATCAAATTGATATTAACCCCTAAATCACATAGTGCCCTTGCGAACTCCACATCACCTATAGTGCAAGTTATGGTGAAAGCACCTGCGTCTTCACACTTTTGAACCATGGACTTAGTAGTGATGACATTATAATGTTGAAGCTCTTGAGAAAGCTCCTGACTTACAGTGCACTTCTTGGTAACCAAATCCTTCATATACTTTACATAACCTGGCATTTTCTCCAAAGCCTCAATAAGAGGGATGTTGATGGATAGTTGCTTAAGCATGGAAAGAAAGTTCTTGAACTTGCCTTCCTCCTCCCTCTTATTAATTCTTTGAGGAAAAGGAGGAGGAGTCCTTGGGACGGACTTATACTTCTGTGGCTCTTTAGCTACCTGACTCACCCCATCTTTGGCACAATCATCTCCTTTAACCACATCCTTATCTGCAACTCTTTTGTCACAAACATCTTCTACCTCAACTGGCATAGGAGGATCAATAGTGCTCTTGCCACCTCTAGTAGTAACCACCATATATTGCTCTTCATTCTTTGGATTTTACACTGTCTTGCTAGGCAATGTACCCTTCTAACTCTGATTCAATTGAGTTGACACTTGACCAAACTATTGTTCAAGCTGTTTAATAGTCATAGAATGAGACTTTATCTTTTGATTGATAATTGAAATATCATATTTCATGCCCTTTAGAGTTTCATCTTATGTCTTAGCCTTCTTCAATAAGTGATCAAACATCTCCTCAATTTTGGAATTACTTGCACCTGTGCCTCGGTTATATGGTGGCACATATGGACCATTTCTGAAACCATCTCTTCTACCCCAATCTGCATCTGGAACCCTGTTTCTATCAAAATAACTACCTCGGTTGTCTCTATAAGCTCCATCTCTACCATAGTTCCGCCCTTGGTTTCATTAACCTTGGCGATAATAGTCTTAATTGGACCCTTGGGCATTGGTCCAAAAACCCCTCGTCTGATCATTCACAAAACAAGCATCCTCCTCAAAATAAGGCTCCTCGTACATGGGTGCATATGGAGGTTGGTGAACTACCACACTTACTCTTTCTTAGTTTTTCTTGATAGCCACATCCATGCTTGTGCAAAACTGAGCAAGTTGTTGCATAATCTCCTCATTAATTTTAGCTTGCTCTGAACTAACACTCACAACATATGAAACCTTTATGGAAGCTCTATCTCGTTTCCCCCATGCATGATTTGTCTTGACCACTTGCTCCATACACTCTACAATCCTTGCAAATGGTTGATCTAGAAACATACCCACCCCCCACCATAATAGAGTTAGTTTAAGCCTGACTATTATCATCATGGGCACGGTAGAAGATCTCTACTAAGGAATCATCAACTATCTTGTGGTCAGGAATGCTCCTCAAATACTTAGTAAACTGCTCCCAAGTAGTATTTATCGAATCACCAGGAAGTTTCTCAAAGTTATTGATTTGATCTTTCAATTTGAGCTTCTTCGATCTAGGGAAACACCTCTCGAAAAAAGCCTTCTGCAAATCTGCCCAACTAGTGATTGAACTCTGTGGGAGCTCAGATAGCCATAATGCAGCATTGTCCATAAGAGACAATGGGAAAACACGAAGTCCCACAATATCCATAGATAGATTATGTGTCCCCATCACACTCTTGCAAACAAATTCAACATTATGCAAGTGGCTATGTGGATTCTCTGATGGTAAGCCCGCAAATAGCCCACAGTTCTGTAGCATCTGAAGTAACCCACTAAAGACTGTGAACTTTGTGTCTGCCGGTAGTGGCGGCAACACGATAGCTCCAATGGTAAGCCCGCAAATAGCCCACAGTTCTGTAGCATCTGAAGTAACCCACTAGAAACTATGAACTTTATGCCAGCCGATAGTGGTGGCAGCACAATAGCCCCAGTCACATCTATAGCTATGGGGTTCAACTTATACTGATTCCATTGGTAAGCATTAGCATCGAACTATTGAGGTTGTGGAATGTTCTCCAAAGGAGGTGGATTCTTATCCCCATCAGTTTGGTTCAAAGTTGCATTGGCCACATTGTTGACATGTTCTTGGGCCATTCTTCTAGTAATTCTTTGGATCTCTGGATCAAGTAGAGTTAAGGGATTACCTTGACTCTGTGTGTTGGGCATACACTACTAGTATACCCTACAAAGAAATAAAAACAAAAACAAAAGAAAAGTAAAATAAAGGGAACTAAGGATTAACACTCAAATTACTTAATGAGTCAACTTAAGTCTAGCCATATTCCCTGGCAACGACGCCAAAATCTTTGATATCGCCCAAGTTACACCTCCTTTTAGAGGATAAAGCAATCGTTGTCAAGATATAAAGCCTAACCAAGGTTAGGGTCGAACCCAAGGGAATACGTAGACTCAAAGGAAATTCATCAATAAGAAATTCAAGTAATTAACCAACTCAATTCTCCAAAGGAGGGAAGGGGGTTGCAATATTCAACAAGAAAATAAACTAAATAAATTATCACAAGAGACAATCAATAATGGATACCAACTAAGGTATTGTATTCCCCATTATTTTCCAACTTAGTATCCCTGGATAAACCAATTCATATCAAGTGTATAGCATCCAAGATGATAATTTAAGTTCACCAAACCCTTTGGTCTAGGTGAGAGGTGAATTTCACTATGTGACTTGGCCCTTCTCCATAGTGTGCAATACTAATCATTACCTATAGTTCCAGTCAACCTCCTCTTGGTCTAGTTTAGTTGATTAGATGAGACAACATCATTGTCGCGCCCCATTTTTGAACCAGTCGAAATAGCTCGCAACATCATGTGGTTGTGCTCTCTGGTTTTGAAAAAATGTATTTAGAGTCGCCACCTAATTTTAAGGAAAATATTAGGAAACCAATTTTGAGAAAATATAAATGTAGACTCTGTTTTGATTTGCAAAACCAGTAAAATTCTAGGTAGGGGTTTTGGTTACTCGAGGGGAAGGTGTTAGACATCCCTTAAAGCCTATCCGAAGATAGTCCTTAAACTTAGCTTAGAAAAATAAATTGTGATAAATTATTCAGTTATCTTTCTTAAAATTAGTAATAAAAAAATCATTAATTATAAAAGGAACAAAAATACAAGGTATGTCATATGTATTGTCTATAATATTTGTGGAAACACTTTAATAATGACATATCTACTATTGAAAACTAAGTAATAAATAAATATAAGAAAGTTTAGAGAAATATAGACGTACATTTGAAATTGAATAGAATAAATGAGCATATAAAGACTTACTATGATCAACATGTTGAAATGTTTGGGTGTGAGAACATATTACTTTATTTACAAAGTAACTAAATAAATAAATAAATAAATAAGATAATAGATAAGGTACAAAATATAATAATATACAAAAATTGAGTAAAATTAAGTAAGAGTGATGTTTTAATAGATAAATTGATGAAATAGCATAATATAAAGTGAGGCAATGTAAAGAAATGTTAAAATTTATACAAAGCTTAATGTCTTATATATATCTATTATGAAATAAAATATGATTATGAATGTTGTTAAAAATATACGCGGATTCAGTATTTTATTTACGTATAGTGATAAAATGACAATAACTATACGTTGTAAAAATGATAAGATATAAAATTTTATATTTCATATATAAGCAACTAACATTCGCAAAAGGATAATAATATGACTGGCGTAAAATAGTGCATCAATTGTTAAAAAAAATAAAAATATATACCTTATATATGATGTATACATTTACATACCTTGTATATTTTGAACCTGTTAAGAAAAATCTAGAATTTTGAAACAAAATATCTAAGTCGTATTTAGTTTAGAATAGTATAAAAGTGTCATTGTAAAGAAAGTGACCAAACAAAATATGATAGACCAAAATATATTATTATTTTAGGAGATCAACTAAAAGGAGTTTAAATGACCCAAATGGTAACATTATGTTGTATTTCAAGAAAATCAAATTTGAAACCTCAAGTGGCCTAATTATTGGGATTCATCCTACAAGTATGTTACTTTTACAAAATATAGGGTCAATGTTCATTACGATAAATAACTCATTTCTAAAAGTGATTATTTGAGCCTTTGATTAGTTTGAAATACTAAAAAAAATAAAGATGAATTTTATAAAATTTTGGCCTATTTCAACACTTTTAAATAATAATTGTAAAATGTTATCAAGATTATGCATCGTTGACACTAGACTCATTAGAGCAAGTAATACTGATTCACGATATAATCTTCAACAACAAAAGAAAGTTAGCCAGTGTATCAACATTCACATGAAAAAATATTAATTGACTAGTATGAGAAGAAACGTAATCAAACGACAGCGGGGAAGACCAAGAAACATTGACTCCTATTTTATGAGACTCCGAGTGGTGATCCTAGTAGCTGATGGCTCATATTTTGGGCCAAAATAAGTTTCAAAGTGAGAACTCTAGCTCTCCGATTGTACATGAAATATAAGAGGAGAAAATGAATTAATATATGTATTCATAAAGATAATAAAAATCGCAACAAAATGAAACAATCATATTAGAACAAAAATAAAAATATATTTTTTTGCTTAGCATTTTTAACCATAGGTTTTATTATGAGATGCTTATATATTTAAAGTTAAAATATCTAACTTTTGAAAAATTTAAATTGGATGTTTAAAAGTGAAACACAACTTTTCAAAGGAATATCTTTTTTAAAGGCAAAACATATGTCATATAAATTGTTGAGGATGTAAACTTTTAGCATTGGAAGAACTTTTGTTGAATTTTAAATGAAAGAATTCTTTTTCTAAGCAAATATATTTGACTCAATCATTTGTTTGAAAACAAAGATACGACAAGTTATACACATTTTCTCCACTCTTTAACCCGTTAGAAAAATAAAATATTAACCAATTAATTTTTATTTTATTTTTTAAAGACATACTAAAGTGTTTTTCGCTTACTAGGGTGTTTATAAATAAAGTTAATATGTATTTTAATGAATCGACATTATCTCAAGGCTTAATTTAAATCTACTTGTACATTAATATTTTCTTAACATTTTAAATATGTTCTTCAATCTAAAGATTTCCTAACAAAGATATCAAGTAAGGTACTTTTAAAACCAACATGGAGATACAAACAATTTAGAATGTGTTCTCCTACTTTATGCTTACAATTTGACACTATATTTTATTCGTATATACAAAATGGTATGAAAAATAATGAACAAACTATTCATAAAAGTTATTCTTTTCTAATATTACTAGCCTCTTTTAATCTTTTACAAGAGGGAGACATATTCCAATACACATGTAAAACAGAAAATTAAAGGAAAGATGAAAACATTCAAACGGATACAATCAAACTGAGAAATGGCGAAAACATTCAAATGTCTATAGTTAATTCTAGGAATTGAACTGAAACAAAAGATGAAGGCAATTACTGACCTTATGTGGAGGAGCAAACAAGGGCTTCAACGTCAAAAATTCTGATCACCACTTTCTCCGAATCCAAACTCGAAGCCGAAAAAGAAAGAAGGATAAAATAATTCCTAATTGTATCGCTAGAAGTATGTTTCTGTTTGTTTTTCAAATGAACTCACTGTGATTTTCGATCTATGCTTGATTTCTTTTCTGGAGGCCAAAACTCCTTATTTATAGGCAAATCAGGACTTGAGGAACACAAATTCTAATTCAAATTGAGACATATTCTGAGGCAAAATAGGATGAAGGTCAAAAAAGCTGAAAAACAAATCTTCAAAAATCTTATCCTTCATTTTTATTTTGACCAAAGCTAGAGCGAGAATTTCACTGATGATGGCAGGGATTCAGTTGCGATAGTGATGGCCAAATTTTCTGGGATGGAAAGAAAGAAGAGAATAAGTTATGGGCTCTCTAAACTCCTTCCTAGAGAAATGGAAAAGAAGAGGAAAGAGATGAACAAAGTGATGGGTTGTTCACCTTATTAGATTTTTTTAAAGAAAATTTTTGCTGATTAAATCATGGTCGTCCGATCGTTTGATTGGTGGTCAATAATGAATCAAGACTTAAAATAAAATCATAATAATAAATTATTATATATGCACCCATATGTAAAACGATAAAATCTTGAAATAAATAGAACCCTTAGATCAAATTGGAGGGTTAAGATTAGAGATAAAAAGCTGCTTGCCTATGTGGCACACATGGATTGGCTAATTTGAAGGGTCTTCCATTGTCAAATTTTGCTTAATTCAATCTATTTAAATTATGACCAAATTTATTTACCAAACAATCATATTCCAACTAAAAAAAATATTTTGCAAGATTAATTATTTAGACAAAATTTGGTCATTTTTTAAAATAAGATTGGTATGGGTTAGTAGTTAAGCCTCTTTTTCAATTTCTCAGTATATTCCTCCTATCTATTATTTTAAAATATTTGAAAATATTTATTCAGGTTATAAATTAATTATTTTATGTTTATTTGTTTTTTTTATCATCAAATGATATTTAAATTTTCATTTTCGGAAAAACCAATAATGGATATGCCAAAATTTAACTTTGGAATATTTATTATGATAATAAAGGTATCCAATATAGCGTGTGGGGATATTAAAAGTCAGAAAGCAACAATGGGAAGTGTGTGGGGAAATAAAATATATCATAATAATAATAATAAAGATTAGGGGTGTGCATCGGTTGGTTCAGTTCAATTTTGTACATTATTAGGTCGGTTTATCGGTTTTCGATTTTTAAATATGCTAAACTAATAAGAAACCAATAAAATAATTTTTATAATTTTTTGGTTTATCGGTTTTAAGTCCTTAATGGTTCGGTTTTCGGTTTACTCGATAAGAATGATAATGAGAATTTGCATTAATAAAAAGCAGATAGAGTATGAAAACTATGTTTACAAACTTGCAAAAGCTATAATTAGTTAATTACAAACTAAAATACTAAAGTGGATAGCTAATCACTTAAGTACTATAAAGATTAAAATACGTAAAGTATTGGTATAGTGTCTTATTACTATTAAATTACTAATATTTAATATCTGCGAAGGGGTAAATTAGTAAATTATTACAATCTTATTGGTGTAAGACTCGATGAAAAGACTAAAATACTTCTAGAATTTACCTTGTGCGTAACGTGTCTTCCCATGCTCTGTTTGCAAATTCAAGACCGAATTTGCAATCAATGCGAAAAATTGAGTTGGAAAATGGTCTCGACTCGATTTTAACACGACCGAGTCAAATTAAAATTTTTCCAAAACAGTGGAGTTTTCGCGCTCCTTCCGCGATGCGCCAGGGATGTGGAGTCCCACTTGTTTTATTTTTTGTGAATCTTGAAATAAATTGAATTTTTCAAAAAATAGAAAATCTACACTAGTGCGCGACGCGCACTAGTATAAATTTAGACTGTTTTTGTTTTAATTGGGATGAGTAGTTTTGACCTTCCCCACACCCCATAATCCTAAACTAGTCAGTTTTAAGTCGAATTTAGGCCCTAAACGCATAAAATTCCCGTTCATTCTTTCAAAAACGCTCTCAAGAAACTCACGCGCAAGAAAATCAAGATCTTAGTAGGTCTCAAGAATTCTTTCCAATTCTTCAAGAATTCTTTCCAATTCTTCAAGAATTCTTTTCCTAGGTATGTAAGGCCACTCTAAAACTATTATTGAGAATATTTTAGAAAACATAACTTAGTTTTCATCTAAGAAGTTTCAAGCACTAGTTAAGATCAAATTCATGTAATTTATGTGAAGTTTAGTAAATTTCCAATTTTACATATAAATTCTTGATAAAGTATGATGATTCTTGATTCTTTACTTGGTGTATATAGTATTGAAACCAAGATTTATAGTTAAGAAGGATATCTTGTAAATTTCATATTGGTTTCATGAACACCTATAAAGCTTATGGTTTTGAGATATGTTTAACAATCCTTTTTCTTGAACTGTCTTTTGCATATTAGCTGAGTAATCCATACGTTTGAGAATATTTAAGAAGATATTAGTCTTCAGTCAAGCTAAAAAATTCAGATGAGAAAGTTAAGCAGTAAGTTGGGCTAAGTCCCCGAAAGATCAAATTTTTAAGAATTCATAACCTTTAAGTATGAGCTATATAAAGATCATTATTGGGAGAAGTATTGAGAACTGATATGGGTGAGAGTAGAATTAATTACTCGAACTCATAAACTATGTAGCCAACATAGGATAGGATTGTACCAAGGTACATTGCTCATTAACCATTGCGATGGCCTAGTTTTGGGGTGGATCCACTCCCCTAGTTCTTCGCCCCTACCCCGGTAAAGTACGGGATGGCTTTGGCAGCGTGGGAAAGATGTTGTATCACTACGAAGCTTATAGTGGTGGTTCTCGGTTAGAGAAACTTTCCAAGCTAAGAAGATATGTTTTACATACAAGTTTTTAGCATGTTAATTTTAGCATACCAAGTATCTATTATTATTGCTATTTCATTATGAGTTATGTTTATATCTTTTTGAGAAAAATTATGTTATTCTGAGTTACTATTTTGGCCATCTTACATATCGTACATTTTATGTACTGATGTCCTTAGGACCTGTATCATTTTATGATGCAGACATAGGTGACAGAGTTCCTCAGCAGCTGCTTCATTGAGAACTAGACAACTTCGAGTCATTTGGTGAGGCCTTTTCTCAGTCAAAGGCTCTTGAGTTACTTATGTTATTCAGTTATTACTTATGAACTTTTACATTCAGTTTATACAGACAATTCTAGTTTAGCTTGTTACTTTCACAGTCTTTCCACTATTGTTTAAGCTTACGACTGAGTAAGTAGCCAGGCCAAGTGGTTCGCTTGGGACTAGAAATGGTTTTTGAGTGCCGGCCACGTCCAGGGTATAGGCTCGGGGCATGACAAACTTGGTATCAAAGCATGGAGTTCAAGGGTCCTAGGGAGTCTATAGAACCATGTCTAGTAGAGTCCATATGATGGGTGTGAAGCATGCCACATCTATAATGAGGAGGCTAAGTGTCATCATTAATTGTTATTCTTTGTCTCATGCTTCAAAGTACGTCTCTGTAAAGTCCCTTCTAACTCGTGCGTTCATTATGTGTTTCCAGATCATGCCTCCTCGCAAATCTAATGGACCAGTAAAGGGAAAAGGGCACCCGACTAGGAGAAATGTAAACCAGCCCGGCTGAATTCTTGAGGAACCTAGAGGCCCAGCTATGCCTATGGAGCAGCCACAACAAGAAGACATCTCCAATGCTGAGCTTTGCCAGGCCACTTAGACTTTGGCTCAGGCGATCATTACACAAGGAGGTCGCCAGGGAGATGGAAGAAATGAAGAGTTGGATACCTCCAGAGTTAGGGAGTTTGTGAGGATGAACCCACCAGAATTCACGGGGTTTAATGTGAAGGATGATCCAGAGAATTTCATTGAGGAGCTCTAGAAAGTGTTCCAGGTTATCCATGTATGTGATGCTGAGCGGGTTGAGTTGGCTGCCTACCAGCTCAAGAGGGTAGCTGGACTCTGGTTTGGTCAGTGGAAAGGAAGCAAGGCAGATAGAGCGCCAGCGGTTAGTTGGGCAGCATTTGAGGAGGCCTTTTTGGGAGGGTACTTTCCCAGAGAGATGAGGCAGGCTAAGGTAAGAGAATTTCTAAATCTAAAGTAGGAGAATATGAGTCTACGGGAGTACAACCTTAAGTTTACTCAGTTGTCCCATTATGCTCTAGCTATGTGGCAAACATGCGTACTAGGATGGATCTTTTTGTGTCAGGGCTCTCTCGAATGACTAAGAGAGAGGGCAGGAACGCGATGCTGATTGAGGATATGGATATAGCCTGCTTGATGACATATGTGTAGCAAGTAGAGAAGGAGAAGATGTAGGATAGGGAAGAGTTTAGGAGCAAGAGGGCTAAGACATCAGGCCAGGAGACAAGTAAGAGGGGGGTTGGAAGTGGAAATCACTCATCTTTTCAGCCTAAGACAGCTGGACCAGCACCTTCATCTGTGAGTACACCTGCACCGAGAGTTAGGAATGAGCAAGGATCATAACACAACAGGTTTTTGGGCAGCCAGTCACGGGGTAGCATAGCTCAAGGATCAAACCATTATCCTACTTGTGGTAAGTGCGATAGGTCTGATCCCAGAGAGTGCCTTATGGGCACAAATGGTTGTTTCAAATGTGATCAGGTGGGGCACTTCTTGAAGGATTACCCTATGGGGAAGCAGAATATGAGAGATAATAGATCACAAACAGTTTCTTCAGCACCACAGGGTAAGCCACCTCACAAAGGCACTACAACAGGAATAAGCGGGGGCACAAACCGCTTGTATGCCATGGGCACCATACAGGAGCAAGAGAACTCACCAGATGTGGTTACGGGTATGCTCAAAATCTTTACTTATGATGTCTATGCATTATTAGACCCAGGAGCCACATTGTCATTTGTAACCCTATATGTATCTATGAATTTTGAGGTCAATCCAAAATGTCTTCTTGAGCCATTCAGTGTTTCTACTCCTACTGGAGAGTCTATTTTAGCCCTTATAGCTATGAAGTTTAGGGTCAATCTTGAATGCCTTCTTGAGCATTTCAGTGTTTCCACTCCTGCTGGCGAGTCTATTTTAGCCCAAATAATCTATAGGGGCTATCCAGTCTCCATTTATCATAAGACTATTATAGGTGATTTGGTGGAGTTAGACATGGTAGATTTTGATGTCATCCTAGGCATGGATTGGCTTCATGCTGGGTATGCAGGACCTGTATCATTTTA
>DF361919.1:1305-20777 GCA_000787875.1 Solanum virginianum
GCAAGAGTTCAAAGAGACATTTCTTGACCATTACTTGCCATTAGAGATCCGAGAGGCCCGTGCAGATCAGTTTCTGAACCTCCACCAAGGGAATATGAGCATCGAGGAGTATAGCCTTCAATTTAATTCCCTATCCAGGTATGCCCCTAATGTAGTTACTACTATGGCAGATAGAGTTCATCGATATGTTGATAGGTTGGATGCATACCTGGTCAGAGACTGTACTATTGCTTCCTTGAACAAAGATATGGATATAGCAAGAATGCAGGCTTTTGCACAGAAACTGGAGGATCAGAGGCAAAGGAGAAGGCCACAAGTGTTAGAAAGGGTGCAATCCAAGAGGGCTAGGTCTACAGGGCAATTTGCATTATCCCAAAGTGAGCTTAGGCCTCTATTTTCTAATACACCGTCTAGGCCATCTTAGGTCTATAGGGCAATTTACACCATCCCAAAGTGAGCTTAGGCCTCGGTTTTCTAACAGACCGCCTAGGCCATCATCCTCCTACTTTGCAGCCAGTGCTCCACCACAATTTCAGGGGTCTAGAAGAAATTAGTTGGGTTGAAGAAGCGAAGGGCAAGGTGCCCGGACAGCGGGATATTCGGCAAGCCAGCAAATGACAACTATGCAGCCTTGTAGATAGTGTGGAAGAAGTCACCCAAGGGTATGTCATGTTGGGACAAATGTTTGTTATTGGTGTGGCACACCAGGGCATATGATAAGGGATTATCCGAGGAGGCGTATAGGTGATACATTACAACCTACCAGATTAGTTGTTGCATCATCATCATAAGTTCTTCCAGTAGGTAGGGGTCAACCAGCAACTATGGGTCATGGTAGAGGTGTAAGAGGGGCAGCTAGCTCTAGCGGAGTCCAGAATCGCACCTAAGCTCTGGGGAGTCGGCAAGACTTGGAAGCTTCATCTGATGTGGTCACAGGTACATTATCCATCTTTTCACATAATGTATATGCCTTAATTGACCCTAGTTCTACACTATCATACATTACTCCATTAGTTGCTGGGAAGTTTAAGAGGATACCCAAATTATTGAACAAGCCAGTTGAAGTGTCAACACCATCCAGTGAATCTACAATGGCTAAAAGAGTTTATTATGACTGTATAGTAACAGTTTGTAACCGTGACACATTGGCTAATCTTGTAGAGCTAGAAATGGTGGAATTTGATGTTATAATAGGCATGGATTGGTTAGCTTCTTGCTATGCCATCATGGATTGCCGAACGAAGAGAGTGTACTTCCACTTTCCAAATGAGGCAGTTCGTGAATGGGAAGGCAGTTGACTTGCTTCTAGGTACTCAACCTATTTCTATCCTCCATATAGAACGACCCCAGTAGAATTACGTGAATTAAAGGAGTAGTTAAAAGACTTATTGGAGAAAGGTTTTATAAGACCTAGTGTGTCCCCCTATGGTCATTTTGATTTTCTTGTCATGTCATTCGGGCTAACGAATGCACCAATAGTTTTTATAGACCTGATGAATAGGGTATTCAAGCCATTCTTAGATGTGTTCATGATAGTATTTATAGATGACATTTTGGTATATTCAAAATCAGAGGAGGACCACGCAAAGCACTTATGACAAGTGTTACAGGTTCTTCATGATAGACAGTTGTACACCAAATTTTCTAAATGTGAGTTTTGGCTAAACTCAGTGGCATTCTTGGGTCATATTGTGTCTGATGAGGAAGAAGTTAAAGAGGGGGTGCAACATACAGAATTGGGACACTAATAGGTACGTGTGATTGAATACTTACTGTGTTATCAAAAGTTTGTGTAAGTAAAGGTGGGTCATATTGTGTCTGATGAGGAATAAGTGTTGATTCACAAAAGATAGAGGTTGTGAAAGATTGGCCAAGACCGACAACACCTACAGAAGTTTGGAGTTTTCTAGGCATAGCAGGTTATTACAGGAGGTTTGTTGAGGGTTTTTCTTCTATTTCTGCACCTCTAACCAAGTTGACACATAAGGCAACTATTATTACAGGAAGTTTGTTGAGGGTTTTTCTTCTATTTCTGTACCTCTAACAAAGTTGACATATAAGGCAACTAAGTTCCAATAGAATGATGTATGTGAAAGGAGTTTCCAAGAGTTAAAAGATAAGCTAACTTCTGCACCTGTGCTAGTACTACTAGAAGGCACCGAGGGGTATGCAGTGTACTGTGATGCCTCAAGAGTTGGCTTAGGCTGTGTACTGACACAGCATGGTAGGGTTATTGCTTATGCATCTAGACAGCTATCACCACATGAGAAAAATTATCCAATACATGATCTTAAGCTAGCAGCAGTTGTGTTTGCTCTGAAAATATGGCACCACTATTTGTATGGGGTTCACGTTGACATCTATACTGATCATAAGAGTTTGTAGTATATTTTTAAGCAGAAAGACCTAAACTTAAGGCAGCTAATATGGTTTGAGCTAATAAAAGATTATAACATTGATATACTATACCATCCGGGGAAGGCAAATGTGGTAGCCCATGCTCTGAGTCATAAAGCAATCATGAATACTAGAGACCCGGCCATAGTAAGTCAAGAAGTGGCTAAAGATCTATAACAATTGGCTAGTTTAGGAGTTCGCCTTCTTGAAACCCCAAAGGAAGGGGTTGTCGTACATAGTGTTGCATCATCTTCATTGGTAATGGAGGTTAAAGAAAAATAATTCGAGGATCCTGTTCTACAATAGCTTAAGGACAAGGTGAGTTAGGGTATGATAAAGGGCTTTGATCTTGCGTAAAATAGAGTACTATATTGCTAAAATAGATTATGTGTACCTGACATTAATGAGTTAAGGAAAAGGATAATGGAAGAAGCCCATCATTCTAGATATTCCATCCATCCAAGATCATCTAAGATGTACCATAACCTGAAAGGAATGTTTTGGTGGGGAGGCATGAAAAAGGACCTTGCAAAACTCGTGGCTCAATGTCCAAACTATCAACAGGTGAAAGTAGAACACCAAAAGCCTGGAAGTTATATGCAATGTATAGAAATTCCAACATGGAAGTGGGATATGATTAATATGGATTTTGTTACTGGTTTGCCTCGCTCATTTAAGAAGTTTTACTCCATATGGGTAATAGTTGCCAGACTCTCAAAGTTAGCACATTTCTTGCCAGTCAGGAGTGATTATACAGCAGAAGAGTATGCCAAACTATACCTCAAAGAGGAGTGGGTGAAACCACCTTTCTTAGGCTAGATTTGGTGCAGCAAGCCATGGAAAAGGTTAAGTTAATACAACAACGTCTGAAAATAGCCCAAAGCCGTCATAAGTCATATGCGGATATCAGGAGAAGAGGACTAAAATTCTCAGTAGGGGATTGGGTATTCTTAAAGGTATCTCTAATGAAAGGGATTATAAGATTTTGCAATAAGGGAAACTGAGCCCATGTTACATAGGACCATATCATATTATTAAGAGATTCGAGCAGGTTGCATATGAACTAGAGCTCCCCAAGAGCTTTTAATGGTTCATGCAATTTTCCATGTCTCGATGCTTCGAAAATGCATAGGTGACCCATCTTGTATTACTCCTGTTAGGGATGTATAGGTTACAGAAGATCTCACCTATGAAGAGGTACCTGTTGCTATTCTAGATCGTCAAGTTAAAAAGCTAAGGAATAAAGAAATAGCTTCGATAAAAGTGCTTTGGAGAAACCAGCAGGCCGAAGAGATAATGTGGGAGGCTGAGGACGTGATGAAATCAAGATACCCTTACTTATTCGAAGTTAAAGAGGGGGTGCAACATACAGAATTGGGACACTAATAGGTACGTGTGATTGAATACTTACTGTGTTATCAAAAGTTTGTGTAAGTAAAGGGTTGAACATAGTTAAGCTACCTAATTGTGCTAACATTCGAGGATGAATATTCCAAGGGGGGAGGATGTAACACCCCATACATGACATGTAGGAGTACTATGCACACCAAACATGATATGGACTTTCAAATGAATGCCAATTTTTAAAAGTGTTTTAATCTCGCGTTAAAGGGTGATATGTGTATCTAATGATTGAGAGGGTCGAGTGTAGATATGTATTGTGTAAAATTGAGGAGATTACAACCCTAAACAAAGTAAGAGAATTGAGGTGCTTGTAGGACTTAGAAATCTAGCATGTGAGTCAGCTACTTGTTTAGCTTAAGCTTGCTAGTTAAACAGAGACGAGGCCCAACATCGAATTTGTCCAATTTTGATTATAAATAAAGTTTGTGTTAAGGGTGTATCTTTGGCCTATGTTTTAGTATTATAAGTGGGCTATACTTATAGGCTAACATGTAGAATGAAAGAGGCCCAATTTCATTCTAGTTCACTTAACTAATTGGGCCAAACTTTAAGTGAAGAGTAATTTGGAAATAGGCGGCCTAAGTCCATCATGTTGGAGACCCATTTTATTTCATGTTTAAGTAATAAGCTGCTGCATCACCAGCTCTCTAATAGCTGATGATATATGGTTAAAAATGCTAGCCAAGGTCGGCCAAAGTGAGCTTAAAAAGGAGGCTCAAAATAGCAAACATTTCATTCACGTTTGGAACACAATTTTCAAATTTCTTAAAAAGTTATTTCTCTCCTTTATTCACTTTAAAGGGCAGCCAAAATAACCCTCTAGTATTCTTGAAGGAGACCTTAATCTTGAAGGCTAAGGTAAGCAAGTTTAAGTATGTTTTTAGTATAGTTTTCTCATGACAAACAAGAGATTATGTTGGCCTATTTTGTGAGCTGTTATAGGACTGCTGTAGCACCCAAACACTCTATACAGGATGTGTATATAAGAATGTGCATTAAAAAAATATGATTAGAGGTGACAGGGTAGGAAAAATATGCTCGAGTTTATAGCTACACGCTTGCTGCCCGTGTGTTGTTTTTACGTGAAATTGGGTTGCCAAGATGTGTGTATTGGCTGCTAATGCTAGTTTTATTACTTACTATATTGTAGCTAATAATTTTGAGGAACGGAAGGTTATCCCAAGGTAATAGCGAGGTCATACAGTGAGGTATGTAAGGCTCATTATCATATTGTCATGTATGGTTATCTATATGTCACATGCTTCCTACATAGTTCTACAGCTCCAATATTGTGACCACCATAAGAACCATCTCAAAGGTAACTCAAAGGTAATGTATATTGATTATAGATAGGTGGCAGCCCAAGGGGTGAGAAAGTTACCTAGCCAGGGTCAATTCTATCACGGGGGGTAGCCTGAGGGGGCTCAAGAAGAGCCTAGGAAAGGGACGAACCCAGTACAATTTACCACTGATCAATTGGCCTTTCATAGTATATGTTGTGCACAGATTTTACTGATTTTACAGTAAAGGTAAAGTGATATAAAGAATGTGAAGTACATTATCCCATAGTGTAATTAAAGGTGGTCTCTTATCATACATCAGTACACAATTCCATTTGAGTTATCATTTCATATACAATATTTCCTACCTTACATATTCAATATATTATCTCGTACTGACATCCCTTACGTGGGACCTGCATTTTATGCTGCAGGTACAGGTGCTAGTAGATCTCTCCAGTAGGAGTACAGGATATCCAGCTATGATTACCAAGCTCGAGGTTGCTTCGGGGCTTTGCATGTCTAGAGGTTATATTTTGTATTATACAGTTATTCGAGGCGGGGCCTGTCCCGACCCTTATTAGATACTTGTCATTATTTAGAGGCTTCGTAGACTATGTAAATTAAAGTGTGGTCAGACCTTATACTTTAGACTACGTGGCCCCAACGGCTTAGTCATATGCATTTCCTTTTGGCTTGTTACTACTGTTTACTTTCTTAAAAGCATGTTGAATGAAGAAATCCCTTATAATATGTATAGAAAGCGCATGGATATAGGTTGGTTCTCCTGAGGTAAAGTCCCTAGGATAACCCGCTCTGATACCACTTCTGTCACGTCCAAAGTTCCGTTAAGACCTTAATGGGATTTGGGGCGTGACACCTCGTCCACTTATTGTCTTCCTTGGAGAGCATACAACCGATTATGTCATGGAACACCCCCTTATTGGCCTCCCTTTGCCTTTTGACCCATATGAGCACCTTGGCCTTGAGGACGACCATCCATATCCTTGTTTTGAGTATAGGGGCATTCACCAATCATGTGGCTTACCTCCCACACCCATAGCAAGCATTAGAATCCTTCAAGCATGGGCCAGCATGATTTCTTCCATACCTTTGGCACCTTGGGAGAGTCATCCCATCATTTCACCTTGAAACCTTGGGTTGGCCACCCCATTATTAGCAAACCTTTTGTTTGGAGCATTGGAGGACCCTTGACCTTGGAAATTGTGACCTTGTTGGAAACAACCACCCTTAGTACTTTGAAAACCATCATTAAATTGAGCTGTCTTGGACTCCCCACTTCTCTTCTTTCTAAGCTTCGCCACTTTTAGTTGTTCAACATAGGTCATGAGCTGAGACAAGTCCATGTCACCTACAAGCATAGTGGTGTCGTATTCTTCATTCACCAAGTCAGACACCCCCTACACAAACTTATTCATTCTTGCCCTAGGATCGGTAACTAAGTGAGGAGCATACTTTGAGAACTTTTTGACTTTGAGGTCATACGCCCTCACACTCATGGAGCCTTGTTTGAAATTCATAAATTCTATCATCTTTGCTTCTTTCAACTCAATAGGGAAGAACCGACTGAGAAAGGCAGCCTAGAACTCCTCCTATAGGATGGGATCATTGTTCCCCCTCTCTAGCTTCTATTGAGTGAAAAAACTTTGTGCAATACCCTTGAGTTGGTAGGTCACAAGTTCCTCCTTCTCCTCCGAACTCACGCCTATAATAGCAAGCACCTTATATATCTTATTAATGAACTCTTGGGGATTTTCCTCCATTTTGGAACCATGAAACTCCGAAGGGTTCATCCTAGTAAAGTCCCTCACCCTTAAGGCCGGAGTAGGATCATGAGAAGTTTAGGCTCCTTGGTTCAATTGAGTAGTCATGGCAAGGGCCAAAATGGTAATGACATTCTAAAATTTGACATGTGCATCCCTTCTTTGGGGTGCCGAATGAGCCAAACCCTTCTCGCATGTGCGAGCCCTCCGTATCCTTTCTCTTAGTAGCAGCATGAGCTAAAAGAGCAAAAGAGCACCTGTTAGGGAAAGAAACCTTATCCAAACCATGACATAGATCATGAAGGAGTGAACCATTTTCTAAAATGCCTCATAGCCTCCTATACATAGTTGTGGCACACTTCACAACCATAAATAAGACTCTACTTGACGCGGTGTGCTAGATTTCTGAGGACCATTAATGACCTAGTTCTCTAATACCAAGCTTGTCACAACCCAATCATAGGCCCTGGACGTGATATGATAAATGGGGAACCCAAAAGGACCCCAAACAAGCCTCTTAGCATATCATTTACATATTCTTGGTTACGGAAGCAAAATTAGACAATGACAAGTAACAAAAGGGTTTAAGGGAAACAGGATTTAAGACTTCTATCTCATCATCGACATAAAATAGCATAGAGGGAAATAAGAGACTAAGGGAATTCTTCCAAAATAACATAGATAAAATAGGAGTCAAGCTCAATACATGAAATCCATATCTAACATCACCTCTACTTTAGATGGAGCGTAGACCTAGACATCTCTGTGGTTCACCCTCAAAGATAATTATCCAAAATATAAAACAAGTCCTAACAAAAGCATGAATGTAAAGTGGAATGTCGTCCCCAGAGTGGAGGACTCACCAGTAGCAGCCTTTAAGAATCTGTCTAGCTACATGGAGGAGGAGGATCAATAGGAGCTCCAGTCTATACATAGTGATATCATGACCTATTTCTCTAATACCAAGCTTGTCACGACCCAATCATAGGCCCTGGACGTGACACGATAAATGGAGAACCCAAAGGGACCCCAAACAAGCCTCTAAGCATATTATTTACACATTCTTAGTTATGGAAGCAAAATTAGACAATGATAAGTAACAAAAAGGTTTAAGGGAAACGGGATTTAGGACTTCTATCTCAATATCGACATAAAAGAGCATAGAGGGAAATAAGGGACTAAGGGAAGTCTTCCAAAATAACATAGATAAAATAGGAGTCAAGCTCAATACATGAAATCCATCTCTAACATCACCTCTACTTTAGATGGAGCGTGGACCTAGACATCTCTGTGGTTCACCCTCAAAGATAATTATCCAAAATATAAAATAAGTATTAAGAAAAGCATGAAAGTAAAGTGGAATGTCATCTCCAAAGTGGAGGACTCACCAGTAGTAGCCTTTAAAAATCTGTCTAGCTACATGGAGGAGGAGGATCAATAGGAGCTCCGGTCCATACATAGTGATATCATGTAGGTATAGAGTATGCATTAGAACTTGAAATGTACTAAGTATGTGAGGTGCAATGCAACAATGACATAAGCTATAATATTCAAGATGCATAATCATAATCAATAGTTATAATCTCAATATGACATGTATGATCAATGCTTGAGTTAAAACATATATGTAGATGATCAACTTGCATAACATAGTATACATATATGGGACAAGACCTTAACCGACAAATAAGACCAAGCGAGCTGCTACTTGGAATCTTGATGCATGTCACCACCTGAGAAGGTGTGGTCTATTTATCAAGATAAACCATACTTGACCCTACATAGTGGGTAACTTGTCCTAGATAGATCCATTAGTAAAGTCCATTTAGAAAAATAATATAAACCTATGGTGGCACATAGTTAAAAGACCAAGATTTTATATAAGGACCCCTTGAGTTAAGCCCCCGCCTTAAGCCTCAACTGGTGCTAAGTCTAATCCCACGCAATACTTGAAATAATCATAAGTTCAATCATAACCTAAATGACTTATGAATACATGATAACATGGCATGAGTAGTGCATTCACATACTTGACCTCTATATGGGCATATAACTTATACTAGAGGGTAAAAACAATGCATAGACTTGACCCCTTTTAGTAGACACTGCATTTCACATGAGAGTAGAGATTGTAACATGCTTGACCCCTACTAGTGTGATTTAATTTATACATGAGGGTAAATAGATATCATGCTTCCCCCCTCATATAGACATTATTCACTCACCAAAGGGTAGGAATATAGTATAAGGGCTCAACATAATTTTTGTAAATCTTAGAAATCTTTCATGAGTTTAATACATGCTTGAGAGCCCATAACTTATCATATCATATTTATCTTACAATCATGCAATAATCTTTCATCAGTATAAAAATCCTTATCATGAATTTAATCAAACATGATGGGTATATGGACAAATGTTCAAAATCATGCAATTTAAGAATATAGACAAGAACGAGTAAAATCAAATCAGTTTAAAGTCTTGCAATTCAACCCACTAATATTTCAGTAAACCCTTATTTTTTATTGTCATGAAATCTATCAAAAATTCACAATATTACATTGTTTCCATAGTTCATAACATGGATAACTTCAATAGATACAAATCAACTCATGGAATAATAGGTATTCATGCATAATCAATCAATACTTGGTAAAATCAACATAACTCACATATATAATGCATAATAGGAAGTATCCATGAAGAATCTATCTTTGAAATCATGAGATTTTCATAAAAGAGATGGTTGGGCTCTATGGGTGAAAGGATCCATGGATGAAGATCCACCTACCTAAACTTGAGACTTTATTAAAGAAAACTTGAGGAAGACTTGAAGCTTAGATTGAGTCCTTGAATTCCAAAGTTGGTTCTTGAAATTTTTGAATTTTAATGGGGTATTGAGTGATGTTTTGGAGAGGATTTGAGAGAGTTTTTGGGAGTTTTAAAGTTTAAAAATGACTAAGGAAAGAGGGTTTCACATTTATTTACCCAAACGCCCTTGAACAAAGTTGGAAAAATAAAAGGCCACCCATTTCCTATATAATTTTTTGCCCCTAGACAAGAATATGAAGTAAAAATTTCAAAATCATGCATGAATTTTGAAATATTCAAGAATTAAACTATAGGGCATTTGCGAAGCACATAAGAGTTGTTACAGTAACCCATGGACCAAGTGATGACCTGTAGATGGTTTTGTAAGTGGGATCGTTGATATAAAGGAAATTTAAAGTTTTCAGGAAGGTAGTATATGAGTTACCAAATAGCCTGTGGAATGTGTTACAACCCATGTAAAACTTTCATGGGTAGGGACAAGGAAGTGAGGAAAAATGTTTCACGGCCAATAAGAAGTTTCATGGCCCATACTATTGTTCATGGTTTTCAGTTCAATAAAGTCAGATTTTAGGATTTTCAGATGAGTCATTAGATTAGGGAACTTACAGCTTATAAGTCCACCTAAAACCATAATCAAGGTTCTGTAAGTGTCTTTTAACAATTTTTAATAAGGGATAATTTGGTCATTTCCCATAATTCTATTCCTAAACTATGTCGTTTTGGGGATGGAAAGCGACCTATTTTAGCCTTCACGCCCTAATTCTTATCATTCTTCACTCTCAAATTCTCTAAGCGAAAAAAGTCTCTCAAGACTAGGCAAGAACAAGGATAGGGTTTCCAAAGCATTCTTTCCCAAAGGCTTCAATTTTGTTTCTCCTTAGGTCACCAGGTATGTGGGTTGATTTATGGGTACCTTTCACCCATAAAGTTTCCTATTATGTATTTTTGCCTTTTCTTTAAGTTTCTCAATTTAAAGTACATGTTTATGATGATATCATAATCTTTATGCCATTATATGATACCCATGAAGTTCAATGACTATTTTGCTAAGTGTATATATCTATATCTATATTTGTTTGTCTGTCTGTCTGTCTATCTGTCTGTCTCTCTCTCTCTCTCTCTCTCTCTCTATATATATATATATATACTTGAAATAATCATAAGTTCTCTATATATATATATATATATATATATATATATATATATATATTTGAAATATGATGCTGAGTCCTTGATAGTTTAGATATGGTCAAGGTGGGATGATTTCAATGTTTCTTTTTCAAAGAAATTTTCTAAGACTTATGTAATTTATAATTGTTTCATGATAAAGCTAAGCCCACCTTGTTTTCAATGAAAGTTTCCAATGATCTAAGATTTATGATTAGGGCATTAATGAAGAGCTTCAAAGTTAAGTTTACTAAAGATATATATTTGATGTCATTTGACCTAAAATATGTTTAAGAAAGAATCTTAAGTTTGAGCTACTCCTATGATTTCTATGTATGATTCTAAGAGTATCTCCAAAGATTCTGTGGGATGGCTTAGCACTGAGAGAATGAAAGGTTAGGACTCATTTTGTTAGTTGAGGCATGATCCCTTGAAGATGAATCTCAATGTCCTTCACTGTGTCCCACTATAGCAGTCTCATAGGCTAGGCTAGTAGTTCCACGTTGGCCCAAAGGTTATGAAAGATGTAATTACAAAGTTATTAAGTTTTGAGCATCTACCTTGGCAAAGAGATTTTCCTTTTCCCAATAGAAGGAGTGAATTGACCTTTTGCCAATGAAAAAAGTTCATTGAATTCCATGTAGTAGCTCACATGCTCTTATTTTCAATTATGGTTCATTCCCACAAGTTTTATGATCTTATGATATGTCTTCGCCATATATGTTTTCTTATGCATTGCCTCATATTGGTCTATTCCTTGTGCAGGTTTAAACTTATTTCATGACTCTTTTATCTTATTTATACCCATATGTTATGTTTAATTATGATGGGATTACAATTTCATTCATACATTACATCTCAAATAGTTAGTACATTCAAATGTACTAATATATATTTCACCCACATGATTTAACCATGTAGGAACAGATAGTCCTCCACTAACTCATGGATAATAGTTGGATTGCAAGAATAGTTTGTTATTATGGTAAGCCCTTAGTTTGGGACTCCACCCATTTTCCACTCTGTTCACTATTTGTATTTCTGATGATGTATTTATGGCCTTTCTGAGGCTTTTACATTATATGTTGACTATTGATGGATTTCTCTCTATTTGGTGGAAGTAGACCGTGTCGATTCTGCCTGTTATATATTAGTGGTATGCCTATGGATAAAATGATATTATCTATTGTCATTGCTTTTTTATGTTGCTTCATTGCATAAAAAATGATGCATTTTCCTTTCCCCTTATATTTTCTGCAAAAGTTTCAGTTTAACGCCTATAAATGCTTAACATGCTTAGATGGCTTCGGTAAGGTGCCTTCAGGTATCTCATTCATCGTGTGATGGATAGGCCCCTAGATCAGGTCATTATAGGTAGAGGTAGACCGAAGAAGTGTTTGGGATAGGTGATCAGACAAGATCTAGTAAAACTACATCTCACTGAGGAAATGACCTTAGATAGAAGGGAGTAAAAGTCGCGTATTTGGGAAGAAGGCTAATAGGCTAGTAAGGATAGGTTGATGTACAACCTTTTGATATAGTAGGTTAGTAGGAGTAGTTGTGTCTTTATATCCTATATTGCCATTATTCGTCTTATCGTATTTACATGATATCATTTGTTTTTCATTATTAGTCATTTTCCTTTTTCTTCTTTCTTTTCATTTCCTTTGTTTTTCCATATCTAGTATCTTCTTCTTGTGGGGCTTGATTTTTTTAGATAAGATTTCTTCAGAAACAATGTCTGTATCCTATAAGCTAGTGGTAAGGTCTGCATAAATTTTTATAATGACCTGATAGGTCATTTTTGTCTTGTTTTTATGAAAATTACTATTTTACCCTTTTGTAAGTTATTTTTAGCCTATTTTTGACTATCTTCATGGTTGAGACTGAAATCCTGCATTTTTAAAATTGAAAATAAGAATTTTAACATTTTTGGAAGGTTAAGTTGTTGAAAAAGTGGGTTTTTATGCTATTCTGCGATTCGGGTCTCGGATCAGAGATCCATCAAATTCATTAGCTCCAGAACGTCAAAACTGAACTATAAGAAGTTACAAAACTAAATTTGGAGTTGAAATAAGGTTTTTAAGCCTAAAGTTGTGATTTTGGTTGTTCAATGAACCAAATTTGACTTTGGTCAATATTCAGAGTTTGAAAGCTCAAATCAGAATTTTTATAGTTCTAAATAGTGAAACTAATGCTAGAAATGATCTCAGAATAATTTTTAGAGTTTTTGAGGATAGTTTTGGTATTTTGAGTTTTAAACTAGTTTTATCAACTTGCATTGGTAAATGTAGCTAAGGGGCCTTGAAATTGATTTATGATGATTTCATTGTGTTCGGATCACAATTTTCGATATGGATACATATTTGGCCTATGAAATTCTGATTCTTGAGTTTCGAGGGTCTGTTCCGAGTATGGAATTAGACTTAGCATTACTGGTTTATCTGATATCTGGTGTAGGTGCATTCTTTCTCCGCATTCACGGAGAAGTCTCCACGTTTGGGAAGGTATTGGTGATGCTATGCTTTATATTCACAGACAGAATCCCACGTTCGCAGAGTGGGACCTGCTTATGCTCTGCGTTCGCGAGATGGGATCTGTGATCTTGGAGTGTAATTTCACTGATCAGTTTTAAAAGCTCAAGAGTTTCAATTTTGTTTCATTTTTGAACTTGTCAAGCTTTTGGAATAATTTTGAAAGAAGATTTTGTTGGATAAGTGTTTGTTACACTATATTAATCATTTTTCATAAGTTTATCTTGATTTTGTCTTTAATTACATGATTCTCACTGTCCAAAATTGGAAAGTTTTAGACTATGATTTTCAAACTTCAAATGTTGATTTCTCATTCAATTTAAGCTCGATTTTGGTAGGATTTTCATCCACGAACTCTATTTTTCGTGTAGAACTTGATTTTAAAGTCAATTTTCAGATTCAAAAACTTCAACTTTTAACTTGAATTTTGTCCATTTTGATTCGGAGCCTAATTCATATCGATATGGGTATCAAAATTTATCTCTCTATGATTAGTATATATTGTTGATAGTGATTGATCGATCTGGGGATCATTTGGAAAGTTGAGTTGATTGAAAGTTGTTCGAGTGCAGTTTTAGCATCGAGGTAGATTTAACTAACCTTTATGGGATTGGATTTGAGGTATTGGATATGTCTATGTGATAATTGGGAGATCTATATTGATTCTTGAGTATTTGTGTTGATATGAAGGAATATTGAAGGACATGTGATTCTGGTTGAATTGAATTATGGGTAACTATAACCCTATTGATAAATTGAGACAAGTTCTTGTGAATTGAGAACCTTTGGGATACTATTGTGATATTTTGTGGTTCATGATACTATTTGGGGCATGTCGTGATAATTAATGGCTTATGAGATATTTTGAAGGGCATATATATACATTATTGGGACGAGTGAGGTCTGGAGTAGATGTTATACTTGATTTTTGGTTAAAATTGTGGTATGTATATCTTATGGGGGATGAGGAAGGTTCGATGTTGTTGGCATGCTTGATCATTGATATAAATATGATTATATGAGATGTTATATTAGATTGTGACTCTAGTTATGGCACACAACCTTACTTTTCATGATTATATGAGTCTTATGCATTAGTACTTTTATCATAATGTGTTTATATCACATGTAAACTTGGTTTGGCACTTAAGTAGTATTTATTTCGTGTGGCATTTGTACCACCCCTTGATCTAGAAAGGAGGCAAGGGTGAAATTCATATCGTATAAGTCCCTTGAACAGGGACACGTGGCAAGATTGAGATATTATGATATTATTGACCATAGGCAGGTGGCACAGCTGAGGCATTGTGATAAGCCTTGACCACATGTAGGTGGAAAGGCATAGAGGCACTTGAAGTGTGATTTGATGAGACTTATCGTAATGCATTCGCATCTCTAGTTGTGTCGTACCTTTCGTTGGGTTGGATATCCTATCTTGCCTTGTTTATGTATATATTGTTGTATGCTAACTTTTTGGATGCAGGTGTGAGGATTCTTCGTTATTACATTCTATTTTTTTATTTCTCTTACCCAGTTGGTTAAACCTACTGGGTACACTTCGGTGTGCTCATCCCTACTTTGTTTCCTCCTTACAGATCGAGCACAGTGACTCACACAGGGTACCTGATTCACTCTAGTTGATCTTCTTTGCATCCATCCAGATCCTTTTAATGAGGCTCAGACTTCAAGTCTTCGCAGGTCTTTGGGATTTTCTCTATTATTTTTCTTTCAAACCTTGTATCAGACATTATCCTATGAGACAACTTTGTATTTTATACCGAGACAGATGTATTTTACTGTTGAGTACTACTTTAGATGCTCTTGCACTCCTAACTCCAAATTTTAGAATTTATGTCATTGTGATGTATTATTTTGGCTTTATTTTATTCTTCTTTAGTCATGATCAATTTTGTATCGTGAAAATCTTACCCTCCCCAAACCTCACTTGTAGAATTCCACTGGGTGTATTGTCGTTGTTGTTGTTGAGTTCTATTATTTATGCTTTTATTCACTTCCATTGATTTAATTATGCATGAATTGACATCAATTTGGTGGTTTTAAGGTTTTTCATTCATGTCTTATAAATTTTAACTAGGGTTCTTGAATTTTTTTTATAGATTCTTTCAACTATGATTTAATTGATATTATTCTACATGATCATACACGAATTCATCAAGATTATATGATTTACAGTCGATTATCTATGAACTCCTATAATTTTCCCTAGTTTCTATCATGAATTGACCAAAATTTCATGCATTATTATGGAAGTAATGAAGTATGATTAAATGAAATCTCTCAAGAAAGAATGAAAGACTATGAAGATTTTCTCACACAATGAATGATGGTGAAAGAATATTCTCACCTACTCATGAATTCAAGATATTGAAAGAAATAATTCTTAGACTGATTAAATCAAAGATTGAATTACCTGCTCTATGATGATCGCTAAATGAAAATGGATCGATAATTAGACATTACCTTTTTTTAGGATATGACTTAATGATTTATGATTTTTATTTCATTAGAATTTGACTTAACACCGAATAGACTTTGAGGTGGATCTCAGTTTGAAAGCTCTAGGAGCAATCCAAGGGAATATTACTATCAACCTCTAGTCCCAAATGCTTCCCTAAATTAGCCTTGTTAGTGGATCCACATATAGCTCATTCTCTTTGTTTTTAGTATGGGAGTAACACCAAATTTTATATTACAACTCGTATGGTCGTATTTTAGTTAAGGTTGATATCCCATAAGTAAGTATGTTACCTTACAACTTATGCTTTTTCAATATTTTCATTATGATTCTTAAATTGCATTGGCCTGGTTCATATTTTATGTCTATGCTTTGAATGAAATACTTATCATGATTTCTACCTTGGTCAATTGCACATCATAATATATTAGATAGTGCATTGCTAACATACTCAGTACATTCTATGTACTAATATATACTTTTGCCTATGTATCATAATGTAGGATTTAGTGATCATCACTCTCATCCCGTTCGTGGCTATTCTAAGTTATTGAAATTAACTTGATTGATGAGTCCTCAACTTCCAGGACAATTCCATGTAAGTTTTATTTTTTTCTTATTTGGCTTTACTTCTTTTGTTAGGTGATTAAGGTTTGTCCTATGCACCACCTAGACTAGTAGAGGCATGCTAGATTGTTATGTCTATATTGTTCTCTTTATTGAGAGATTTTTTTGAACTCCCAGGTATATCTATTTGAGACTTCTATGTTATGGGTTTTATTCTGCATTATTTTTTTATTGATGCCCTTACATACCTTATATATGCAATGAATGCAAAGTGGCTTGGTTGGAGTCCCTTCTTAACCATTTTGTCACTCCTAGGACCTAACATACATCATGACATTGAAATATCTAGGTTTAGGCTTAGAAAAATATGAAAATACCCTTGTTTAGAACCCTTTTGATTTTCAAGAAATAGTAAATCCACGATGTCATTTCACAACTCATGGAATGACCATAGCTCATAGAACATAGTTGAAAAACTTAGGCATGCTTTCCCTGCCCTTATATTACATTTTATGAAGTCATTCCACGGCTTGTGGTATACATTTATGGTACTCAGACGCAATGCATACTCTCATATCCAGTTCTATGGATAGGATCTATTCTTCATAGGCGCTGATCATAGAAACCTAATACTAAAAATTTTAAGTTAGATGTTTACACTAGGTCTAGGTATTCATAGGTTCAAAAATTTGGATATGATACAGAATCCCATATATTCCACAGATAAGATTATGATGTTGGATGTACTAACATAGAAAATATATCAGAATTTGAAATATCACAACATTGGACCGATGTTGGGAAGATGATTGTTCGAGTATATTATACCTCGAAGATACATCATTTTATAATAATTTTGTGTAGTATTTACAAAATGGAACCTTGATCCAGTACCTAAACAATTAAAATTCTTTAGTCTTGAGCAAATTGACTCAAAGTTGACAATGAGATTTTTTTATTAGTCATATGTCATGTCGAAGAGTCTTCACCCTAATATATTCATTACTAATATACATTTTGGAAGAGAATAAATGATAAATGAACTTCCATAAAATTAATTTTGATTGAATTTTCAAGACAAGTTTAAGGGCCAAAATGTGTAATTTTTATTGACAAAGAAAAAATAATAAATTATTTTTTATTTGAAACAGAATAAAGAAAAGTGCAGTTAATTCAACTTAATCTCTTCTTTATATATTTTAAAAAGAGGAAACTAATTCTTAATATTTTTATCGATTTAAAGTAAACGAAAATTTTGAATAATTTTTTTTATGAATAACTATTTATCTAAAGAGATTATATTTACCTTATGAAATAATACGCTAGAAGATTATATATATCGTTCTACCTCAAAATCATACGTACAAGTATGAGCTATACCTTTCCAACTATTAAGTCATAAGTTTTAATTCTAAAATATATGAAATATTTTAGAAGAAAGGAAAAAGTAAGGTTGAAAGTGAGTTTCATTTGGTGAAATGATTGACAAAGGATTTCGGAGGTGTAAGCTTTGATGAAAGTAATTTGAAATACCTCTTCAAGAACCTAGATCCTATAGAGTCTGTCATAGAAGAGAAAGAAGGTGAAGTCAGGATTCCTCTTTGGGATCAAGACACTGGATTTAACCATCTCCTCAAGTTAAAAAAAGACACAAATGGATTTTTGGATTATATGATGATTGGATGGAACGTGTTGTTAAACAAAGAGGATTTGAGAGAAAAGAATTAATTGCTTTTTATGTCAGTCGGTTGACTTTGGAACTGACATTTTCAGTGATCAACACGAAGGAAAATATCGCTGAAAGTTCTAATTCAAAAGATCTCATTGTTACTTTCTCATTATCATGATTTTATATCTAAATGCATGTATAATAAGAATTTGATAGGAAGAATGTATCTCCAGAGATGACATGCTTTTATATAATCTTTCCTTTATACTTTTAGCTCACAAAATGGTGCAATATTATTCAAATCCTCATTTTCAACTTGATTTTCCATCTATATACAAAATAAATTTTCACTTCCTTAATAATAATTAGTATTAGAAAGGATTTAAAATGTTCATTAACTATCAAATTTTGTACAAATCGCACTATGTTTACCATTTGGCTCTAAAAGGCACCCCATATCAACGTATTGGCCATGTGATGGCATTATTGTTGGTATCCCATTTCAAAATATAATTCATTGCTTCACTGATTACTTTATTATATAATCAACTCGGTATTTTTAAATCCCAACCGAATTTTGAATCCACGTAATAACCTTTATTACCTGCCCTGATTTAAATTTCTAAACAAATTTTAACTTTATCGACATTGAAATAATTTCTACAACTAGAAATGGCTAGCCTCCATTCCTGGCAACAAACTAACTCCAACATCCAAACAAATTTATGTTACGATACTACACTAAGAAACTACTACCACCTGGACAACCTCAAATATCACAACCCAAAATCTCAGGTCCTGATAACACTTACTGTATGCCACTAGAAGGTAAGTCGAACCCATAGCGCAGAAGAAGCAATAATCTATTATGTTGAAGAGGAGGAATATAAAGAAAACAAGGAATAAATATCTAGGTAAAAGAAGATGAGATAAAAAATGCGTAAAAAATATCACCAAGATCTGGTATTTCGGTATTCGAGCTACTAATTCATCATAGGAGTGTAAAGTAAATGCAAATATATAAGTTAGTTCCTTCAATACATAATTAAGACTTAGTTCCTTCAATACATAATTAAGACTTTTAACACCTCCCTAAAATATCCTATCTTGAATGGCCTTGAAAATATCAAAAAATCTTAGAATAATTTCACTGTCAGTGACCACAAAAGGGCTTTTATGGCTCACAAAAGGTTCCAAGATCCATAGATGGATCTTTTGGTTACCCCTGCTACTTGGTGAAATTTTTCCTCTTGACGCGATCTATCCAGGAGGAGGCACCATGGTGTATGCTATTTGCAGATGACAGAGTATTGATTGATGAGACTCGGACTAAAGTTAATATAGGTTGGAGGCCTGGAGACA
>DF361919.1:25048-46021 GCA_000787875.1 Solanum virginianum
CGAACGTCTTCAGTATCAAACGAAGGGTCGCCTAAGACTAAAATTGACATTTTGGAGCTAATCGCCACTATCAAAATTCTCATCTGAGGGCACGGTTCTTGAGAGCATTGATTGGGTCAACTACTAACCAGTTTCGACGGCCAAATTTGCAATCCATGATATAATTTCACCGGACATGCTCATAGCCTAATTTGACCATTCTAGAGCTAATAGAATCATAAATTTTTTTTCTGAGGCTATTTATTAGGACTTTACTCAAAACTCATTTTACGGGTATAACTTCCCAAATTTAATTCAAAAATCCATATAATTCTCGAATAACTTGACGAATAATCAACCAATAGCCCCATGATGTCTATACACATGCTTATGTTAGCATAATAATAGCAAAACCATAGAAATGACCCCGAAGATCATTACAACATCCTCCACTAATAAGATTTTTATCTGTGAAAGTGCAAACACAGGCATACGTGTAGGCTCCAATCCATACCATAAGTATATAAGCTATAAGCATGTTCTATATTCTACAATAATTCAGTACCACCCTCACTATCTAGATACTAATAAGATTTTTATCTGTGAAAGTGCAAACACAGGCATACGTGTAGGCTCCAATCCATACCATAAGTATATAAGCCATAAGCATGTTCTATATTCTACAATAATTCAGTACCACCCTCACTATCTAGAAATCCCACCACCTGTCTATGTAGCAAATACTAAACATACTACTCACTCAAAAGGTTCTTTATACTTCCCTTCGTACCCAGACATTTATATCTCACTTCTCAAACATCATCCTTAGTAGTTATTACTATTCAGCCCCCATTCTATAGGATATAACAATCAGCCCTTGGCAAGAACCGCAATAATAGCCACCGATGCTTATAAGTCACTAAATTCATGCTACACAACATAGTAGTTAGCCTAACGACCATACTCATCCACTCACAATGGCCATAAAAGATCCAGGTACAACCCCTAGAATGTCCTCCACCACAATCTCCCTTAGCAATATCAGACAATCATCTAACTCAATGAAATAAGATAGGGTATATGTAACTCATCCAGAATACATCAACACAACATCAATACGTGGAAAGTAGAATATATAACATAACAAGCTAGAGGTCGGGCGAGCTCAGATTCAACCAGCCCAACCCATCTCAGAACCACTCTATTTCCGATCTCAAGCTATACAAATTGGCATTCATGGTCCTCATAACCCCAGGTGCTGACTTAGAGCTATCTTTAGTCTATATCAAATACCCTGGACCCCTGCTTAAGGCACCTCTAACATGTTTATACCGTATGGTCCTGACTTTGTACGCTCAAACCATCCAACTAGAGTACCACATCGCATAATAGGAACAAGTCAATTTTCCCTTTGGGTAATATCAAAATTGAGACCGCCCAACAATATCACTCGACTCGCGTATCACAATCCTGAAGAACCACCATACCAAATCCCCCACTAATAAAAGGGACCTTTCACTATCTCTATACCTAACCTAGGATAAAAGAAGCTCGAAACCCATACTCAAGTAGGTGATAAGCTAAGAAATGTATCTAACACCGTAAAACCATAACCTAGATACCAGGCAACCGGACAAATGATAACGCTCCCACCGGCAAACATAGATAGGGATCCAAACTAATCAATTCTGACTAGCTAACAATCATAACAAGTCCCCAAGGTAGAGTGGCCGACGAATCAACTAATAACTTAATGATATCCCATACGACAATAGACAATCCACCCAAGCCCCAAGTATAGCATCCATCTCATAATCCATCCACCACAAAATTTAAAGAACCATATATTAACAAAATCACCATAGCAAGTCATGGCTATAAAGGCACAAGGTGTAGCTAAGGGAATAAGTGATAGCTGGCCTCTCGAATACTATATACACCAGTATCAGACTACCTACTCCAGTAGGTAAGCATCAAAATAGTCATGTATAAATCATAGGTTTGGCTTATATTCCACCACCAACAGGGTATAATCGTAACATAGGCAACAACTATGCAGAATCCTACTAGGTACATATACTCATCAACATCGAAAAAACTAAAAGTGCAAACTAATAGGTAAATAATTGAATATGGATATCTGAATGGCAGAAACGCTCAGCCTTACCTCAATCATAACTTATCTCGCCTTTAGGATCTCTATCAAGAGTACTCACAGCGTATATAACCTTTAACCAACTGCTGACATACGGATATACATATCACAGAACTTCGTCCCCAAATACATCTATCATAGTCCAATACTTAGCCACGAATGATGGTTTTTCTCACAACGCAATCTCAGTCATGATGGCACCTGCTAGATCCCACCTATAGGCAAGCCAATTACCCAACCCTCAAGGTACTTATCCTAGCTTTCTAGTGCAAACCATAACAATATACATAACCGAAACCTACCTAGAAACTCGAAGTCAACTATATAGAGCTACAATAGACACAAGGACATATCATATACATATATCAATAACTATAATAATATAATAAATTAGAGTGCTTCTACAAATACATAACATTACTGTATAAGGCCAATGTCTGGATACAAAAGATGGCTATCAACAGGAAGGAGATTATGAAAAAATTAGATTTGCTAGTGTTCACCAAAAGTTCTTGAGCGCTCCTGAAGTTCCCCAACATATCTATCATGGCCCATACCTGGACTTGTACTATGAAAAGATGCAGTAGTAGGGGCGAGTACCAGAAAAAGCACCTAATAGGAATCATCGGCCGACTGCATGAAATAGTGAACATAAATAAAGCCCTAATATATAGAGAACTGCAATAGTGTAGCGAAACTAACTCAGATCAAGGCATAGACATCTCTGGAAACCTTCAAATGACAACTGAACCAAATGAAGTGAAGAACAATGATAACCTGAACCAACCTGAGTACTAAACATCGACACTGATTGACGAAGATTGCATAGGCTAATACCACAACCACCCCCAACTGAGGCATAGTATTATACGTGGGTGCAAGGCCCTAGTACCTATGCTTGTAGGCCAACTGGACCCCCATAAGTCTAGAAGGCATATGCGCACATAATATATAATCGATAGATCATTATAGAATCCTTTAGAGGCATCACAAAATCCTATAGAATATCACAGAGCCCAGCTCTCCCCATCATCAGAACAAGGGTCAACTGTACGTGGGTGTAAGGGCCTAGTATCTAAGCCTCAACGCCTCTTGAGCCTCTATAAGCCCAGGAGGTATACCTAAGCACAATCAAGGCATAAATAGGTGAGTGGATCCATGGGTAGGTAACACAGGGCCTCGCCCCAACCATCATAAGTCAACCGAGTCCTCGACCTTGTGCTGGCACATGGCACCCGATCTATAGTCCTCTGACCTGGCCTCTGATCGAGTAGTCAGCTAGGGCCAGATGGTCTGATACTCAATATAACGATGGGACGTATTCCCCCGGGAGAAAGAATCCCCCTATCATGTCAATAGTGTCTTATCATCAGTGTATCAATCATGGGGCCTCACATAATAGAATATCAATCAACGAGCCACAAGTCCAAAAGAACTGCCAGTGGTCGTACCTCTTTAGAATCGATACCTCTGTCTCGGACACTCAGGTATGACCACCAGATACTAGGACCACGGGGAGTGCCGCCCAAGTCTAGACACTCGGACGTGACCACCAGAGGCTTGAATAACAGGGTGTCATCCAGGTCTTAGAGCATAACATCAAAAAATTCTCCCCCTTCCTCTCTCTAACCAAATTTGGATCCCCCACCATATCATCCCTCCCAAGTCACAATAAACACCTCATTCTCAAGGTATGCAAGGAACTCAAAGAAGCAGCTAATATCAGTATAACAATACGTTGACCTCAATAATCAAAGTGGAATCGAGCTCAGCTGGCAACCATGCTATAATCTCTACCCCAGGTAATGGAAGTAAAAGTGCGATAATAATAGGGGTATCATAAGTACCCTCAATAGATAGGTACAGTAGAATCATAGTATGCACATAATAAAGTCACGGTACAACATAGAATCAATGCACAGTGTCCTAGTCATCATATCTTAGTCGCAACAGGCTATAAACATTTATACAGGTGCGAGTCAAGTGAGAACACATGTCTTTCCCAGGGAACTGCCCATATTAGGCTCTTTTTAGGACCTTTCTCTGTGTAAAGCAACTTATAGGGTAGCATTGGTATAACCTAATCCAAGGCCCAAGAGGCTAGACAAACGGAAGGATATTCCCTACCCAAAATCATATTGAAGCCTAACTACAATCAAGGAGTTCACCCAAGGAAACCATATGTCTGCCCACTAATAATGTGCCCTTCTTTAAATAGGATGCTAGTTCCCAAGACTAACCCACATAGCTAGTGTTTTGTCACATATAACCTCAAGAAGCGCATAGAATATAGCTTGCACCTAGCTACCAGGGTCACACTCATATCTCTAACCTGCTAGTAGCTCAGTAGCAACACCTCTTATATCACAAAATGCAAGGCTCCCTTAGGGGTGCACTACACCTGTTCCCAAAACAAGGTATGTCTCTCCAATCACTAACTAGTGGCACAAGTATATAACATATAACACCAATATACATGATCATATAAACCACAAGGCAATATAGAATCATGTTTAATGGGGTAATTCTACTAGAAGTACTCAGAAACGATATGGATAATCACAACCATATCATGCATATGCATACCAACCAAATATAGATACTAAATTTGGTGCATAGGGTAGCATGTAATCGCAAGTTAACCTCAATAGCTAGTATATTTTGATAGTCTCAGACCACACACAAATACAAGCAAGGGTCAAGCTTAGTGTACATATCATCACATGTTTACAGCTCCAACCAACCCCTTTCAGGCCCTCTCATAGTCATAAAATATAAGAATCCAGGTAATATAGCAGCTACAACCAGCACAGCCCTCAATACAACAACTACTGTCCTATAACATCATATATCTGCATATACAACACATAGATCACACCCAGCTATAAATAATATATACTCCACAACTTAATCCATAAATAATATATTTCTACATATTTCAACACAAATATGAAAATATTTCAGCTTAGCCTAGGGTTTACAGAAAGCCTAGCCAAACTGGCATTCGACGTCTCTTGCTCTGAGTTAATCCAGCCAAGAGTTTATCTTTTGAATTGTTTGCCAATACTGCCAGCTATCAAAACATAAGTCAGAAGATTATTATAGCTGATTTGGCTGTAAAATCTCAAAAAAATGAGAAATTACATCAATTATAACTACAAATGGGAAAATCATGGCCTACGCTTGAAATACACAACCAATCTTTGTAAAATAATCTCTACATCATCTCAAGCATATAGCCAAAAATTTGGTCAAAAACAAACCCTATGAGACCAAGAAAGGGCCCAAATACGAAGTTAAAAAGTTTGTCGGAAAAGATATTCTTCTCAAAATTTTCTTAGTCAAAATTCTCAAAAATCAGACAAAATCAGCAAACACCCAGTATACCACAACATTTCTCTTAGAACTTGAATAATTTAGACACAGATTTTACTTAATTCCATTGAGAAATGATCGAGATATAGCAATGTAAAGTTTTCACTCATTCAAGATATATCATCAATGAAAAAGTAGATATTTACCTCGAAGTAAGTGTCATATCCCAAATCTGACTTCACCACAACATTTCTTGCAAAGAATTGAGTCATGTAGCCTTTTGAAATACCTTAATTGATTGAAAAATAAGCTCAGAATTATGTGCAAAGTTGAAGAAAATATGTGTATAATTTCTAAAAAAATGTTTATATATATATATATATATATATATATATATATATAGTTTGTCCACATGTCTCCCTCTCTTTTCATTAATCCTTCAATCTCTTTTTCATCATTTAGGGCTCATTTAAACTCCAATTTTTTGAGAATGAACTATGTACTTGTGTAGATTTTTAATGTTTCAAATCTAACGATGTGGTCGGAATTTCCAAAGGAGCTTCCTACTTTAAAGTGTGGGTTCCACTTCTTTATACACAGCTTTTAATGAAAAGCCTCTGAGGGTCAAATTACATCTGGATGTCCCTGGTATCAAATAAAGAGTCGCCTTAGATTAAAATTGGCGTTTTGGAGTTAACCACGCTATCAAAATTCTCATCTAGGGCATGATTCCCAAGAGTGTTGACTGGGTCAACTACTAATAGATTTTGACGGTTAAATTTACAATCCATGCTATAATTGCACCGGATATGCTCCTAGCCTAATTTGACTGTTTCAGAGCTAATGGAATCATCAGAATTTCATTCTGAGGCCATTAATAGGACTTTACTCAAAAACTCATTTTATGAGTATAACTCTTTGATTAATTCAAAACTCTACATAATTCTCAAAGAATCCGACCAATAATCACCCCAGTAGTCACAAGATCACTATACACATGCTCAAATCAACATAATAATAGCAAAACCATAGAAATAACCCAGAAGGTCATTACAATTTTTGACCCATATTTTGGACTATGATCCATAGTCCTTAGTTTGTGGTTTCAAGCTGAAAATCATAGCTTCTAAATCTTAATCAACATCGATAGAATGAACCCTATCTATGTCCCATCATTATGTCCACGACCCATAGAAGGATGGTTATAGAAATCAAGATTATTCTTGTTAGGTTTTGTGAAACCTCCATTCTACAAGCGGTGGATTGAACCCTGACCCATAGAAGAGGTCTTATGGTTCAGTCCATCAGTTTTAATAAGGGTTATTTTCATGTTTTCTACCCCTTTCTAATTATATCCTAAATATTTTGGAATTAAAATAAACCCTAATTAGTACCCAATAGTACTTATACCTTCATAACAACTTAGGATACTTGAAAGTTAATTAAAGAGGAGAAAAATCTAGGGTTTGAGCAATGCTTCCAAGGTCTTTTTATTTCAAGTAAAGTTTAAATCTTTTTAGGTATGTAATGTTATCATAGTATTAGATAGAGTTTGTCCATGCACCTAATGTCCAAGTTTTATTTTAAATTGAATCTTGAGTTAAGTTAAAATTTTAGTTTTGAATTGTAATTCTATTAATTCTTCTTGTATTGAATTTCACATAATTATGCATTGTGATTATTATTATTTTACTATCATTCGAGGTTATTTTTCATGAATCCTAATTGAGTTTATGATGATGACTTTTTATGCATTATTTGATGAATAAGTTAATGCATCTTTTAAATAAGTTTTGATGAAATTGAGCATTGAGTTAAATGACGGGTTGAGTAAATATTTTGATGATGATACAAATGATTTTAAAAGATAGTATTGTTGAAGATGATGATTGTCTGAGATAAGTTTGAGTTTTGAGTTAAAGTTCAATGAGACTAAATGATATGATTTTAATATTTTACTTGATTAAGCATATGACTATATATACAAGTTTTTGAAGTAGTATTAATCATCAATTTGGGTTAGCACTAGAATAAATGTAACTCTAACCCCATAAATTACATAACCAGCAAAGGATAGGATCATGATTCTTGATTCTAGCAACTCATTAGCCTCCCTAAGACATTTAATATGGATTCAAGAGTTGAGATTTATGTCCTTTACTTTGATAACATATTGTACGGCTAAGGAAGCAACAACAATTTGTTATATCATCACTAGCTCATAAATAGTGATTGTCGGCTAGAAAAATTTCCTAAGAGTAATCAGATTATTTTATTGAGCTACATGTCCAAATTGATTATTGATGAAACCATTGTTTGTTTTTTAATCTTGCATGTCATATTGATGTTAAGTTGAGCTAATTCCTTCTTTGAGTACATTTGATGCATGTTGTTCTAATTAGCCATATTACATATTATATGTTCCATATACTGACGTCATTCGATAATGCATCTTTCATGATGCAAATATAGTCGCTAAGAATCCTTAATGGATGATTTGTTTAAGATTTTGAGCATTCCTAGAGTTTTCGTGAGGCATTCTAGCATTCAAATGATTATCTTTCATTATTAGTTTATGTGTTTCTTTTAATAGTTTGAAGGTAGCCTTGGACTTGTCTTGGCACTTTCTCAATAGTTCATAGAGGCTTTATAGACTGAGTCAGATGATGTACTTTGGAGTCTGTTAAAAGTCATTTCATTGATATAGAGTTATGGATGGATTATATCTTGAATTACTTACTTATTGATTATAATATCCCTAAGCCTACATGAGTATTTCTTTGATTCTTTTAAATCTTCCGCTAATTGTACAAGTGACTAGACCAAGTGGATTTCATGGGAACCAACAATGTTTTCTGAGTGTGTTTTCGCTAAGGCATCCTCTCAGGACATCACAAGACTAACCCAGCTAAAAACAGAAGGAGAAGGACAGTTTTGTATGCTAGAAGCTCACTCAAAGCCTTTGAACTACACCTATCGCATGTGAAGTACATAGCAATAGTGAGAACATGTATTATCATTACTAAAAATAATTTGATAACCAACAAATTTTGTATCTAAATAGAGAAATCCATTGCTAGTTCTATTTGACAATAAATTAGCAATAGATTTTCACTAGCTATGAGTAAAATAGCAACAAATCGACGGTAACATTCATAGCTATTCCAAGTTTTTTTAGTAGTGATTTGATCTGCAGGGAAAAAAAGTGTAGTAGGAGTACCAACAAAATGGTACTTAATATGCATAGGTTGGCTAAGCTCTAAAGATAAAACAAGTATGAAGAGGAGGTAAAAGTATGTAGAGGCAAGATAATAGGATAAAGGAAACAAGTAATAAAATCAAAGGAACATAGCTAGAGGTGTTATCCCAACAACCCAATCATACTAAGAACCTATTATGGAAGTCAAGTAATTGAACATATACTAGTAAAAATCACCACTACTCATCATAACATCCTAAAAAGGTTAGTCAATCTAATCAAATAGGGGAACACTAATATAAAGGTAACTACTAAGTCAATCATATGACCAACTATTAAACCGACATAAGATACACAATTATAACCATACAGTAACCTAACTACACCCTTATAAGCTTAAAAGGTACAACACATCAAACATAACCCAATCAGCCCTCCATAAGACCAGAAGGTACAAAAATAAGCAATTGTACTGGTGATAAGTGATGGATATGAATGCAAGTTTTACAACAAATCATTAGTTTTTTCAATTCCAAATACCACGAAATAATATATATATATATATATATATATGATTTGTCGAGATTAGATCCTGACTAAGAAGTAGTGAACTCGAAATTTGAATCGTGACTATTAGTATTATACTCATAACTAAACAATGACTAATACATTATTGAGCGGAACTATGATATTTCTCCTGTTATTGTATCGAGGATGTATAAATATAACTAAATTAGTGATTAAAGGAATAGTGGTTTTCTCGAATAGCTAAGTAAAAATGAGCACATCATTGATGCCTCTTTTATCTCAAAAACCAATTTACCAAGTGGGACATGTGGTATGACTCCTATAAAAATTAGTTTTAAAAATTAGAGTACATTATCATATTTTCTAAAAAACAATAGTACTACAAAACAACGCATACACTAAGCTCATACTATAAAATACATGAAAGTGATTTTCAACGCATTGCATGTCATCACCATGTCACGACCCGAAATTAGGTGTGACGGCACTTGCCTTTACTCATCAGAACAAGTCAACCTAAACATGTCACATCAACATAATAAAAGATAATGCAGAAGCTAAAACAACATAACATTAATAATAACAAGTCTATATGGCATAAATCCAACTAAACCATTTTAGAATTGGTTGACACAAGGTACAAGCCTCTAAAACATCAGAATAAGAAGAAATGACACAAGTCTTACTATTCTTTGTCTCTCAAATAAAACAAAACTAGTAAAATATCTAACAGTCTTGAGAGTATGATGAAGCAATAAGTAACTTCTTCTCAACTGTCAATAGCTCATCCAAATTAGGAAGAAGAACGTCAGCAAGACCCAGACTCACAATCTACACACATGTGTAGGAAAATATAGGTAAGTACCATACTACCCAACAAGAGGACCAATCAAAGGTAGAGAAAGAATAAATAAGCATTCTTTCCTTTCCAACCATAACTTCCAAACTACAAAACCTACACACAGGAAAAATAAGTAAACACAATATAAACAATTATAATATCATATCACAGTGTCTCAACAGTTCAATCTTCCCAATATACAAGGCTCAAGTCATTCAACACATGCCAAAACACCTTAACAGTTCATTCTTGACAATATACAAAATTTAATACATCATACTTAGTACATATATCAACTTTCAAGTAAGAAATAATATGAAATAGAATGAAATGCAAGTCATGATAAGCAAATGTCAAGTAATCATAATGCATGTCTTTCCTACGATATATATCCGTTGATATAATCAGACTAGAATCCATGGAGGTTAGACATGGACTATGTATCCACCGGAACAATTTTACTTTTGCTTTTTATTTCTATTCTTTTCTTTTTTATCTGGAACAATTTTTCTCCATCTTTTCATTTCTTTTCTTTCTTTTTCAAGCTAGAATAATTTCCCTTCGACTTTTTTTTTCCTAGCCAGAACCTTTTCTTTTGGCTTTTTATCATCGCTAGAAGATCAAGCAAAAATATATCATCATAACACAATAATCACTTTTACAAGTATAAGGGTATGCAAAATGTCCACATAAATCATTAATTCAATAACCATCAATCATTTTCATTTTCTTTCAATACTTGTGTCATCATCAACGTTTTACATTAATGACATAATAATATAGCTCGATTCTTACAATAATCGCTTATCATCAAAACTTAGGACTATTAATCATTTAGTCATATTTCGCAACACAGAGTTCAATAATTTCGACAATGTCTCAAGCATGCATTTAGCTCAATATTTCATATAAAGAACTTCTATGGACAATTTCATGTAACACTAATCAAAGTTCAAAAACTAGAACAATATGAGTACTTTTATGCTCTCATCATTTGGCATTACAAGCCCAATTCACAATATTCACTCACCAATCATAGTCAATAACAATTAGGTATTATTTTACAATTCAAATCACACATGTCATCACATCTATATCTCTATTACCCAAATCATATCCACTAGAAATTTCACTAATTACCAAATTTACATTGAAAGAAAATACTAAGTTCAATTAAATTCAATAAGGGTTAGAATCCACTAGCGTTAGTCTATCAATCACTCTAATGACAAAGCTTTCTCCTTCTGCAGTGAGTCTAAAGAACCGCAATATACTCAAAAATGAATTTATAAACACAATGCAAAGCTAACAAAATCAAATTCAAGCAATTTCAAAAAAAGGGCGAAATCACCTAAAAATTCACATTGGAATCAATGCCGAAATCTAAAAATTCCTAGATGAAAAAGTCCCTTTGAAGATTAGGAATCTTTTGGTAAAAATCAATTCAAAAATAGAGTTGAAATGACTTCATAATTATCAATTTCATGAAAATCTCAAGTTCATGAAAAAAATTTAATTTTCTAAATTGAACACCAAATTTGGTGTTAAAATCAAGGGATAATTAATGGGTAATGATAAGGGAGTGAAAAATACATTTTTCAATGAAAAGCCTTCAAAAAAATCAATCCAAAGTCATCGAAGTCGAGTTCTCAAAGTTTAAAAATGGGAAAAATATTCAAAAAAGAAATACAGAGGTTTGAATGCAAATATTGTCGGCCTTCACTATTGCAACCAGGCCTGCATATCAGATAACAACAAATATTTTTTCAAGCAATTTTAAAGACTCAGAATCAACCCTCGAATTCATTTCGAACCCCATACACCCAAATTATATATGCAATCTTAATAAGCTCGATGTGCCAGACTCAATGGAATTGTTGCAAATCAAATCTGAGACCTCCTCAACTTGAAACTTGATTAAGCCCTTAAATCTAACTTAGGCCACTTGAAAAATCAAAAAGACACTGGGATACTCAAAAAATTAATGCAAAGATTTTTTAGCACAAAAATCACCTCTCGAGACCTATGGAACAATCATAGAAAAAATTTTGAGCACCGAAACTTCAAACGTTGACCAAAGTCAAACCAAACTCAAACTTTAACTCTTCTAGCTCCAAACCTAAAATTGACATGACAACTCCAAATATGATTTCGATGACTCTCCTAGGTCAATTTCCATATTTTAAAACTGATGGAATCAATAAAATTTTATTTTGAGACTCTAAACTTTGAATGACTCAAAATTTTAAAATTACGCAACTCAAACCTCAGAAATTCAATCTTTGGCAAAAATCTCAACTTTCACAAAAGTTTTTGAAAATCAACTTGTAGAATCAATCAAACATGACTGGAAACCGCTAATTGGAGGGAAAATGATAATTTTATCAATAAAGTAAAAATGATCTTTGGAGTCATTACATCTTTACCACTAAAAACTATATGCATCCTCAAACATAGTCTCCCAAGTATCCTCCCTTCGAGTTGATATCTCCACTAAACCTTTATTGAAGATATCTTCGTTATCCTCAACTTTTTTGACCTATCTGTCAAGAGTAGCCACTAGCTCCTCCTCATAAGTCAAATCCAGACCCAACTCTATAAAATCAATAGATATCACATGAGAACCATCTAGAATATATAACCACAGCATAGACATTAAACATCGAGAGCAAAAAAGATAAATTAGGTGGTGGGGAAAGTCTATAGCCCACCTCACCTACTCTTTCTAGAATCTCAAATAGACTAATAAATCTAGGTCTAAGCTTGCCCTTTTTGCTGAACCTCATGACACTTTTCATAGGTGTGATCCTCAACCAAACCCGATCACCCTTCATAAAACTCCAAGTATAAGGGTATGCAACTCTGAATATAACTCTTCTAACTCTTCTAACCCTTCATATAACTCTTCTAACGACTTTAGGCTATTAATAATCGACTCTGAATCTAGTGACCTTGCTCTATGGCATCTCTGAGTAAGTCAGTGTCAAGACTATCCACCTCCAAATAATCAAACTAACCTATGGCAATTTGTATCTCCAGCCATATAAGGCCTTAAAAGGAGCCATCTAGATATTAGAATGTTAACTGTTATTGTAAGTAAAATCCATCGAGGGGAAATACTGATCCCACCTGGCACTGAAGTGAAAAACGAATGTCTGAATATCCTCTAGCACTTGAATAGTTCTCTCAGACTGCCCATCTATTTGAGGATGAAATGTTGTACTCAAGTCTAATTGGGTGTCTAATCTATGTTATAGGGCCTTCTAAAACTGGGAAGTGAATACAAATACTCAATCAAACACTATGGAAATAGGCATACCATGAAGTGTCACGATCTGACCAAATTATAACTGGGCCAACTTCTCCACTGTGTACCTAACCTTGACTGAAATGAAGTGCACAAACTTGGTCAAGTGGTCCGTAATAACACAGATAGAGTCATACCCACCCATAGTAGTTAGTAAACCAACTACCAAATCAAATTTGCTCTTATTTCCAAGTAGGAATGGACATCTTTTGGAACTCGTCCCTAGGCCTCTGATGCTCACACTTTACTTGTTGGCAGGTCAAACACTTGGATAAAAACTCATCTTGGTCCCTCTTTATGCTATACCACCAGTAGTGCTGGCTCAAATCATGGTACATATTTACTGCTCCTGGATAGATAGAATATCTACCACAATGAGCCTCCTAAAGTATCAACATGATCAAGTCACGCACTTTAGGCATGCAAATCCAACTCCTAATCCTCAAAACAACATTGTCATCAAGTATGACCTCTTGTGACTCACCCTTAGTCAGTCTTGAAGGACATTCAATCCTACTTCTTTATTGGAAATAGGAATGATCGTTATCAGCATAGTGACCCAACGAAGAGTTGGGGTCAAATCCCACTTAGAATGGGCATTCAAGAGATAAAGTAATGAGTTGAATGAGGCATTTGTTGTATTGAAATTTGGGGTTGCAAATAAATTAAAGCTAGAGTTCAACTAACAATAATTCTAAGATAAGAATTAATAATAGATTAAGAGAAATGTCGAGGATGTGCGAATATGGGGCGAGAACTACTTAATCAGGTTTAAATACTTGATTGCTTGAATAAGAATATGTGAGTAAGCAAGACCTACCTTATTTACAACATCAATGGTGTATCACATGAACCTATTATGACTTCAAATGCAAATCACTCCAGGACATGCCTGACCTGAGCAACTATGAACAAATCTCCTAATACTTTAGCTACTGAACCCAAGTTTGTGGCATTCAACTGAAACCCCAAAATATTTCCAACTTATACACTTGCTATCTACTCAAATCACTCAAATTGATACAATAATCAAAGATTTAAAGTTAACTCAAAATTTGCAACCTTTAAAATATAAGTTAAACACTGAAACAGGTGTAAACTTACTTAGATTAACATAAACAATCAAAATATCATAGACTTAGTTAACAAGTCAAGAACCCATATTATGTACACACACCCCCAACATTAGAATTTTAGCCATACATGTTCAAAAAAGAGAAAATAATACCATAAGCTAATCTCTCCTCCCTAAGCTTAGAAATTACAAAACATAGTACTTCTTCAACAAGAAGCTTCAATGTACTCTCTCTCTCTCTCTCTCTCTCTTTATCTCTATATGGTATGTTGTAGAAATCTTATGAAAGGCTATGTACAATATCCTTTCCAAAATCCTTTTATAGTCCATGCAAGTTACTCAGACTTTGTGCACTATTTCACCATTTGGCAATCAAGGTTAGCCATCGCCGAGCACTTTGGCTATGCACCAAATATGCACTTAACTGTCTTCTCCTATGTCTCCTAAAGTTTTAAGTCACTATAACTATTGGTGACATCTTTGTACATTGCCGATTATGTTTGGTGATTCACCGAACTTTCACTTGTGTCGCATTTCTATCATGAGCTTGGGGGCTTGAACACTGCAATGTTATGTAGTCTTAATTGCACTTTGGCGATCCACTGAATGTGTCGGTGACATTGCTTTTGATTGTGGTTTGGCATTTTTGCTCCTTTTATGTGTTTTTTTGAGTATTATTCCTCTATGCACTTTTATCTCCATGCCTGGCATTAAACACACATATTAATCAACATATGAAGCATAACAACATATCGAGGATAATATTTCTTTACTTTTAAGCTCTAAATGAGTCTAAGATATGGACTCATCAACACTTCCAACTTAAAATTTTGCTTTCCGTCAAGCAAATCAAATGCCAATCATTCCAATTAAATGGTTCCAAATAGAGCCTAGGGAGCAACACATATAATTCCACTTCTGTCACCTATCCTCAAAGCTTTCACAAACCACTTATTTGATTTTAAAGCCTCAAAAAGTGACTAAAGAGTGCTCAAGACATGGATATGCTCACAATTGATCATGTGGTTGCGAATCACTGCCCAAAAACATCACTATTTTCCCTCACACCAAAGAAGTTCTTGTACACATGAGGTTAGGACATAATTTTCAAGGATTTCTTCAACACTCACTTTCCCAAATGAGAAATGAAATATAATCTTCAACCCATTGGCTTTCCCTTATTCTCAATCGAAGTTCACCTGATATCATCTCAACTAAGACCGTAAAGGACTTTATTTGGGTAGTAATGTTGGGATAAGGACCGGTAGCATTTGGATAATAGTGGCTTATCTTCTTGAACTCTACACAAATTTCTTACATACATGATTCCTTTGATCCTCATTCTTTTTCCTCTCCAATTGACATTTTTGTTTCCAGTGCTTTCCAATCCTAGATCTCCCTTTTTAGCAACTCCAACAAATTTGGAGGGTCCTCTTTTTTAAGCACATTCTTTTTCTTTTCATCATTTTTCAACATTTTGGATCTTTTTCTTTTTCTTTCATCATGCAAGGACTCCTCTCCTTTCTTTTTTTTCTTTTTCTTTCCTCATCTTTTACAAGGGAGACACCTCTCATTTACCAACATCCCCAACTTTGGCCTTTGGTCACTACTTTCGCTCACTTAAGCTCATGGAGTGAATGGGAGGAACAAAAAGGGATTATCTTTCAAGATAAAGGTCAATGTTTCATGGCTACCAAAGAAGGGTTTAAGGCTCAAAAGGGCTCACTAAGGGATCAACTCAATGTCATTGGAGGCTTATATGGTCAAGGTGGACTCAAAAGAAATGAAAGAAGGCCTAAGGTCCTTTCCTAGTCTGTATTCAACCAAATTACTCCTCAAAACAAATTGGGTAAGTTCTAGATGTTGCAAAACAAGTCTTTCAACAAACTTCTAACTCTCAATGATAAAATGGATTCATATTCAAATAGTGGCAACACACATTCATAATTCATAAGCATCATATATCCAAGCTCAATACCCACATAGTCAACTCAAGATGTATAAATCCATTCATAAATTGATTGTTCACGAGAAATACTAATTGGTGAGTTAGTACATGTTCCTCGTCCATGGAACCATCCAAATCAAAGATATGGGTTACTCAGACTTCACCCAAAGCACACAAATCAACCAAGACAAACACATGCATTCCAAATAGAAATCCCAAAATTTGGATCAGTGAGCACAATATCACTTCATTTAAAACAAAAACACCTTATTCAACTTCTAAACTTTAATTCATAACTTATGTTCTATCAATATCAACCAAACCATGTAAACTTTAGAAGACCTAATAGTCTAGAATTCACAGATCTTTAAGCCTACATATTTAGTACATAGATAAGACTTTCAAATACCAGACAACGTACACACAAAGGTATGATTGATACCATCTTCCAAAATAGCAACTACATGAAGTGGGAATGAGAGTACATACTTGAGAAACCATGCCCTAACACATGAGATGAGGAAGAAAGTGTTGAAGATGGTAGCATCAATCCTAAGGAAGAAACTCAAAAAAAAATCTAGGAAAGTGTGTATGGTATACTCTAGAAGAGTGGTAGTTGAAGAGATAAAAAGGTAGTGGAGTACGTGAGGCAGTTCGACTTCAAAGATATTAGGTGATACCTCATAATGCATTAGGTGATCCACTAATTACATTTAAGACCACCTTTACTTATAGCATTTGAAGTGTATTCAATGTACCAAAGGATGAAGAAATTATGAGTCGCCACACCAACTTGGCGATCTGCCAAGTACAACTTAGACCGCGCAAATTTGTAACACTCAAGGGTCATTAGTCCTCCTAGAGTGCGGTCAAAGTCAGGTTTTCCATTTCAACTCAGTGAGCTGAGTGTACAATGGAGATTGTCGAAACTGACAGCAATTATGGGGCTATTAAGTGGCCCAACAGACAGATAAATTTATGATCACCTTTTTTATTCAAGGATATAGCAAATTAAACTAGAGACCGCCGAATTTAATAGCAACACCAGGATCATTAGATGACCCAAGAAGCAGTCAAAATTGAGGTTTCCAAATTCAATTGACAATCTACCAATTGGTTTATATTTGTCGCCATTTTGGTCCCTTTATCGCAATTCAACTTTGATACCTGCAACCATTAGTACACATTATTTTAAATCCACTAACACTTGGGTTGCCTCTCAAGAAGTGCTTGAGTTTATGTTGCAGCACAATGGTGTCCATTACAAGTTAGGCCTCATCCACATATATGACATAAACCATCCGAACACTCAGTGATTTGTCATAGTACTTTTTCAGTCTTTGCTCATTTGTCTTAAATCTTTCCCCTTTTTGATTTTTAACTTCTATCATACCATTTGTAAGCACCTCAGTGACCATGAAAAGTCCCGATCATTTAGACTTAGCTTCTAGGAAACAACTGCATCCTTGAATTATACACCATCACCGGTTCTCCCATAATAAATTCTCTTTTCAAGATCCTCAAGTCGTGCCACCTCTTTATCTTCTCTTTATTCAAGTCAGAACTCTCATATGCTTTCAATTGAAACTCATCAAGCAGATGGATTTGGGTAAGCCGAGCATCTGCAACTTCATCATGCCTGAAATTTAGCCTCTTTAGAGCCTAAAAAGCTTTGTGTTCAACTTCTACCGGCAAGTGGCAAGCCTTTATAAACACAAGTTGATATGACGACATCCCTATGGGAGCTTTATAAGTTGTACAGTATGCCCACAATGCATCATCAAGTTTTCCAGCCCAGTCACTTAGGCTTTCATTTACCGTCTTTACAAGGATCATCTTATCTCTCTATTTGATACCTTCACTTGCCTATTGGCTTGAGGGTTATACAGAGTTGCCACTTCTATACTTTATCAACAAAGGCCCAAACGTCCTATTGTAAAAGTGAGATCCATAATCTGTAATAATGGCCTAAGGAGTACCAAATCAAGTAACAATGTTTCTCTTTAAGAATTGCACCACTCTTTTGACATCATTGGATGTCAAGGCCACTACTTCTACCCATCTTGAGACATAGTCTTTGGCTAGAAAATGTACCTGTCGCCAAATAAACTCATAAATGGTCCTATGAAGTCCACTCTTCATACATCAAACACTTCCAGTTCTAGGATTGGGGTTAGTAGGAATTTATGCTTTCTAGAAATATTGCCCTAAAGTTGGCAGTTTAGACATGCTTTGAAAAACTCATGAGCATCTCTATGGAGGGTTAGCCAATAGTAGCCGCTTTGAAGAACCTTGGAGGTAGCCCAAATCCCTCACTGATTACCTCCAACATGTGAAGAGTGGCACTTTTCCAAGATAGCCTTCATGGAAGAGGAGGGTGCACACCTATAGATCATGTTTTTCATATACTCCTCGAAAAAATAGGGCTCATCCTAGAACTATTTCTTCACATTAAATAGGAATTTCCTCCTTTGGTGGGGATTGGGATAATTTGGGATAATTTAGCACAGCAAAGAATTTTCCAAATCAGCATACCAAGGAGAATTGACTATTGCTACTCTCATCACAAAATCATTAAGGAATTCGTTAGAGATGTCCTCCTACCCAACACTTAAGCTTTGTGGCTCAAGTAAGGACAAATAGTCGGCTACCTGATTCTCACACCCTTTTCCTATATTTCACCTCAAAGTCTAATTCATATAATAACAATGCCTATCGGATGAGCCTTGGCTTCACATACTTCTTTGCTTTAAGGTAACGTAGAGATGTGTGGTCAGTATGTATAATGACTTTTGTGCTTAGGAGATAGGCACAAAACTTTTCAAATGCATATGCTACTTCCAAGAGTTCTTGCTTGGTCATTGTATAGTTCCTTTGGGCAGCATTCAAAGTCTTAATTTCATAGTAGATAGGGTGAAAGAGCTTTCCTCTCCTTTGACCCAAAATAGCCCCTAAGGCCACCCCACTTGTGTCACACATAACTTCAAATGATTGGGACCAATCCAGAGAGACTATTACAGGGGCTTTATTCAATTTTTGTTGAGGGCTTAAAAGGACTTTAATACACTGCGTCAAAGAACAAAGAGGAGTCCTTTTCCAATAATTTACACATAGGGCTGGCAACCTTAGCAAAGTCCTTTATAAATCTTCTGTAAAAATCAGCGTGCCCTAGAAAACTCCTTACTTCTTTAATTGAAATAAGAGGTGGAAGGTTTGCGATTACATTAACTTTTGTTTGATTGACTTGTACACCATTCCCTGAAATTTTGTGTCCTAAGACAATTCCTTCTTTCACCATGAAATGACATATTTCCAATTAAGTACTAGGTTCATCTCAACATAACGCTGCAACACTTTTTTCAAATCAGCCATGCATTGTTCAAATGTGTCTCCTACCACCGAGAAGTCATCCATAAAGACTTTCATGGAGTCCTCTACCATGTCAGTGAAAATTGGCAGTATACATCTCTGAAAAGTCATTGGTGCATTACACAGCCAAAAGGGCATCCTTTTGAAGGCAAAAGTTTTGTAAGGATAGTTAAAGGTAATTTTCTCTTGTTTCTCCAGGGCAATAGATATCTGATTATACCCCGAGTAACCATCAAGGACATAGTATGAACTTCTACCCGCTAGGCTGTCCAACATCTAATCCATAAAAAGCAAAGGGAACTGGTCCTTTTCTGTAGAGGCATTTAGTTTTTAGTAATCCATGCAAATACATTATCTTATGATCGGTCTTGTAGAAACCAATTGACCCTTCTTATTTGGCATCACTGTCATACCCCTTTTTTGGGCACACACTGAACTAGATTCACCCAATTACAATTCAAAATTGTATAAATTACTGCAACATCTAATTATTTTATAATTTCTTTTTTAGCTACCTCTTGCATAGGAGGGTTAAGCCGATGTTGATGCTCTACACTTGATTTGTAGCCTTCAATTAGCTTGATTTTGTGGTAGCAAATTCCCGAAAGAATGCCCACAATATCAGCAATATCCATTCAATAGCTTTTACATGTTTTTTTAAAATATCAACAAGAGCCTTTGTCTACCCCTCTTTCAACTCAGCTGCTATAGTGACGGTAATATGTTATCTATGCCCAAAAAGGCATATTTTAGATGACATGGAAGCTCCATTAATTCAAGCTCCAATGGTGCCTTAATAGATGGTTTTGCTAGTTGAGTCTCATGATTCTTCAAGTCTATATCAAGCTTGGTTAGAGCTTGTGAATGACTCCCAGCCCCTATTAGAGCAGCCACTACTCCCTCACAATCGTCAATATCAACCTCATCATAATTTAGCAAGATTTCAGCCAATCATTCACCTTTGAGTAAGCTAGCTCACCAATACTTTCTATAGCTTCATCAACTACATCAATAACAGCATTCACTTGAAAATCACAATGCCTCTTCATCGTCTTACAAATATTAAAGCTCACCTCCTCATTATTCACCTAAAATTTCAAATCTCCTCTCTCAACATCTACCAATGGCTCCTGATAGCCAAGAATGGTCTACCAAGAATTATGGGTACATCAACATCTACATCACAATCTAGCACAACAAAGTTAACTGGAAATATAAATTTATCCACTCTTACCAAAACATCATACAATATTCCGA
>DF361919.1:46092-67891 GCA_000787875.1 Solanum virginianum
AACAACTATGATCAATTTCATTAATCTCAGGGCAAGAGTCTCTATACCCAGTTATTCAAATATATCCAAGGGCATTAAGTTTATGCTAGCTCCCATATCATACAAGGCCCTACCAAACTTATAAGCTCTGATAGTAAATGGAATTGTAACCGCACCGGGATCCTCTTTCTTTGCAATCAAGTTTTTTGTAAAAAAAAATGCATTGTAATTGTGTGATACTTCAATCGTTTCACTCCAAATTTCTCTACTTGGTCACTAATTCCTTCATATACTTTGTATAAGCTAGCATTTCTATTATATTTTTGACCAATGGTATGTTAATAGAAAGGGATTTGAACATAGAGAGGAATTTATGGAACATTGTGTCATCAACCATCTTTTTCAGCCTTTGAGAAATAGGAATAGCATTCTTGAAAGCTTTTTGAGGGGGTTCTTTTTCGCATTATTTAATTCACCCCCATCCTTGCCATTGCATTCACTACAGGGATTACCAAGAGAAATATTTTCTTCCTTCTCTATCACATCATCCTCCTTGCTCAAATCTTCGTTCCTCGTAAATAAAGAGGTCTTGGCTGCCATATTAGACTCAATAACCTTAACACTAGGAGTAGTAATGGCTATGCACAGCTGGTCATTGCCTTTCAATTGGTTGTTGAGGTGAGCAAAGAGTACTTCTAGTCATGTCTCCAAGTGTTTAATTCAGGCTGAGTAAGATGTCACCATTTATCTTAGTTGAGAAAAGCCCAATTTTATTTCATTTAATAAACTATCTGAAGCTCCACTTTGTTGAAGATCCTTGCAAGCATGTTGTACGTTCATGAGCCTATCGACTTCACAACTAGCTCATTGGACTTCAATATATGTTGAGGTGGAACATAATGATTTCTCTCGCTTCTCTTTCCTTGCCAACCTATAGATTGATCTATCCAATTTCCATCTCTCCATCTATTCTTATTGTATGAACCTTAATTCTCAATTAGCCTTAAAAAGACCGGCCGAGAACCCAATAATTGGTTTCCTATATAGTTCACCTCATCATTATGACTGCAAATACATTATCTTATGATCGGTCTTGTACCAATAATTGGTTTCCTATATAGTTCACCTCATCATTATGACTACTATTGTAGGGCTCATACTCATAAGACACATTATCAGTGGCTCCGACAACATTCATTCTTTTCTGTTCACGACTCATTACATATTTTCATAAAATTTCTAATTACATCATTACTTTGTCCATATTTTCATCTCGCTTGTGATCTTTGGATTGTTGTTCCTTAGATCATCCTTTTTGAGTAAACGCGAACATAGTTCTCTTCGGTGTACCAAACTCTATTTATTTTGGCCCTCTCATCTAACAACTCACATGCAACAACAAATGTTTATTTTATAATTCCTCCTCTCACCAGCTAATCGGCTAGTCTATTGTTCATAGCATCCAAACTTACATAGAAGTATTATAACAAAAGATAATCTATAATTCTATGGTTGGGACATTAAAGCAACAATTTTTGGAATCTCAACCATGTTTTGTGTAGTGACTCACCTTCAATTCTTTTAAAATTCTCAATACTTCTTTAGAGTTTAATTATGTTTGAGTAAGGAAAGAATTGTTCAAGGAATGTATTTTGCAGTTCGTCCCAAGATGTAATTAAATCTTGAGGAAGTTCATCCAACCATTTTATGGCCTCTCCCGTTATGGAAAAAGGGAAGTCTCAACCTTATGGCCTCTTTTGCGATAGCCTAGAAGTTGAATAGCAAGCAAACTTCCATAAAATTTCTGAGAAGCTCATGGGCGTCTTCGTGGGCTTGATCTTCGAACATTCCCTTTAGCTGAAACAGTTAAAGCATTATGCTCGTGACTTGAAACCCAACATTTCTAGCTAATGGGGCAATCGAATCACTCCTGTACTACCCATTTGATCCCAGATGATATTGTTGAAGTCATTTATCTCTCCCATACTGTCACCATGCACACTTCCAACGTCATCCATCATTTCACCTAATTAAGAGCAACACAAACAACAAGAAAAGTAATAAGAAAGTTCTAACTATAAGTACTAAGTTCAAACAAAAACTTCAATCAAGAACAAGCCATTCCCTGACAACGGCACCATTTTTGATGAATATCCAAAATAGGGAGTTACAAGTAAATTAAAGCTAGAGTTTACCTAACTACAATTCTAAGATGTGAATTAATAATAGATTAAGAGAAATGTCAAGGATGAGTCAATATGGGATGAGAACTACTTAAACGGTTCTAAATACTTGACTGCTTGAGCTAATAACATGTGAATAAGCTAGGTTGCCGGTAATAACCACTACCTCATTTATGATAACAATGGTGTATCACATGAACCTATTGCGACTTTATATGTAAATCACTCAAGGACACGCCTAGCCTGAGCAATAAAGAGCAAATCTCCTAATGCTTTAGCCATTGAACCAAGGTTTGTGTATTCAATTGAAACCTCAAAAATGTTTTAGGTAATACACTTGTTACCCACTCCAATCACTTAAATTAACGTAATAATCAGAGATCTAAAGTTAACCCAAAGTTTGCAACCTCTAAATTATAAGTTAAACATGGAAACAAGTGTGAACTCACTCAAATTAACATCAAAATAATTAAATAATCATAGACCAGGTAAGAATTCAAGAACCCATATTATGTACATACCCCCAACATTAGGGTTTTAGCCACACATGTTCAAAAATAAGAAAATAATACCATAATATGTTGCCATGAATGTGGGTAAGATGGATTATAAGAGAAAAGATGAATTTCTTCTACTAATCTCTGTTATTTCTCCTCCCAAAGCTTAAAAATCACAAAACCCTTGTACTTCTTCAGCAAGAAGTTTCTATGTCCTTACTTTCTCTCTCTTTCTCTTTATCTCTCTCTCTACTTTTGGAAGACCCTGTGTTATATCACCAGATCTCGATTTTTCATATATAAATGTAACTAATATATCTCTTTCTTAAAGGGTTTCCCCATAATGGCCATGAACAGTTGCTCTGGGGGTGGCCAAATAAGGCTTAGCTGATCGTATCACTATCGAGTCAACTTGAACAAGTATAACTTGACCCGATTTGAGGGGCGATCCATTTTTATCTATACATACATTTTCACAAATAAACTGTCCAAGCCTAATTATTTTAGATGTCTCTGCACAATAATTGTGATGGAGAAAAAAACAAGTCAAATTGAATGGATTTAAAATAATGTTACGGCAATATTTCTATATAGTATGTTGTAGAAATCTAATATGGAATGTTATGTATAATGTCCTTTCCAAAATCCTTTTATAGTTTGTCCAATTTACTCAGACTTTGTGCACTATTTCATTGTTTAGCGGTCAAGGTCAGCCATCATCCATCACTTTGATGATGCGTCAAGCATGCACTTGACTGCCTTCTCTTGCATCACCTGAAGGCATAAGTCTCTTCAACTATTGGCGATGTCTTTATCCATTGCCGATTATGTTAGGTGATTTGCCGAACTTCCACCTGTGTCACCTTTTTGTCATGAGCTTGGGGGCTTGACACTGCAATGTTAGGCAGTCTCAATTATACTTCGACGATCCGCCGGATGTGTCGGTGATGTCGCTTATGACTGCCTTTTTGGCATTCTTGCTCCTTTTTCCATGTTTTGTTAAGTATAGTACCTCTATCTACTTTTATCTTCATTCCTGGCATGAAACACACATATTAATCAACATACGAAGCATAATAGCACATAGAAAATAATATTTCTTTACATTCTAAGCCCCAAATAAGTCGAAGATATAGACTCATTAAACCTGTCATGAATGGGACATAATTTCTTATCCTCGAACTGTCACTCACGAATCTAGTCTATCAAAAAAGATTAGGCCTTTAAGAATGTAAGCACACCACCATCATACGAAAGATAGAATCTCACCAACCTATTAGTGAATCTCTGAATATCTCTAGCCAAGGTTCGCTCCTCTTCCCAGATAGCTGCAATGTTGCACATACTAGAAATCTTCCTACTCCAAGCATCCACCACTACATTGGCCTTTTCCTTATGGAACAAAATGGTCAAGTCATAATCCTTTAGAAGCTCAATCCACCAGCTCCGCCTTAAATTCAAGTCTATCTTGAAGAAAACGTACTGTAAGCTGTGGTGATCAATAAATATCTCATAATAAACTCCATACATATAGTGTTGACACAACTTTCAAACAAAGACAACAGTTCTCAACTCTAGATCATGTATAGGATATTTCTTTTGATGAGTTTTCAATTTTCTCGAGGCATAGGCAATCACCTTATACTTCTGCATTAGTACACCTTCTAACCCAAAACCTGATGCATCACAATACATGATGAAATCCATACTGTCCCTAGGCTAGGTCAAAACAGGTATGGTAGTCAACAAATCCTTGAGCTTTTGGAATTTTTCCTTATATTCTTCTAACCAAAGAAATGTTATATTCTTTTGAGTGAGTCTAGTTAGTGGAGCCACAATAGTAGAGAAGCCATGCACAAAGTGCCAATAATACCCAGCTAAACCCACAAAGCTATGGATCTCTGTGGCAGAGGTAGGTCTAGTCTACCCTCTAACGGCCTCATACCTTCATCAGATCAACCTTAATGCCCTCCTTGGACACCATATGCCCAAGAATGCTACCTAACTAAACCAAAACTCACACTTTGAGAACTTAGCATACAACCTCTCATCTCTGAGCCTCTAGAGCATAATCTTCAAGTGTCTAAAATGGTCGACCTTGGCCTTAGAGTAGACCAAGATATTACCAATAAATATGATCACAAAAGAATCCAGATAAGATTGAAATACTCCATTCATCAACTCCATAAATGTAGTAAGGGTATTAGTCAACCCAAATGACATCATCAGAAACTCATAATGATCATACCTTGTCTGGAAGGCAGTCTTAGGTAATTGGATAGTATAATCCTTAGCTAGTGATACTCGGATCTAAATAGTCTAATCCTTAGCTGGTAATGCTCGAATCTCAAATCTATCTTAGAGAAAAACACTACACTCTAAAGCTAGTCAAACAAATCATCAATCCTAGGAAGAGGGTACTTGTTCTTAATAGTCACCTTGTTCAACTGCCTATAGTCAATACACATTCTCATTGATCCATCCTTCTTCTTCACAATCATAACTACAGCACCCCTATGGCGACATACTAGGTCGAATAAACCCCTTACTCCATAAATCCTGAAGCTGATCCTTTAGCTTCTTTAATCTAGTAGGAGCCATACGGTAGAGAGGAATAGAAATGGACTTGGTGCTTGGCTCTACATCAATAGTAAAATCAATGTCCTTATCAAGAGGGATTCATGGGTGATCGATAGAAAACACATCTATAAATTTCTGAACAATAGGGCTAAACTCCATAGAAGGTGAATCGGCACTGGTATTCTAAGTAATGGTCAATGACAATAAAAAAAACCTCTATCAATCAACCTATGAGCCCTAACATAAGAGATAACCTTGCAAAGATAAGAACCGCATAAACCCTTTCACTGAACCCTTGATTCACCAGATATAGCCAAAGTAATTATCTTAGCAAAATAATCAAGAATAGCATGATATAGAGACAACCAATCCATACCCAAAATAACATTAAAAACTACCATATCAAAAATAATTATGTCCACCAAAGTACTATAACCCGTCAAAGACATAATATAGGATTGGTAAGCTCGATCCACCATGAAGGCTCTCCTACTAGTGTAAAAATATGTACATGCACAAGTATACAATCACACAATAAGTCAAATCTAGTAGAGAAGTATGTGGATAAACATGAATAAGTAGATCTAGGATCAAGCAACACAGATACGGGTCAATGAAAAATTAGTACAATACTTATAACAACCACATTTGAGACTTTTGCCTCGAGTTTACCCAAAAAAGAATAACAATGAGAACTATGACCTCCACCTGACTGACCCGTGCCCCTACCACCTGACTGAACTACTACATCACTAACACACCTACCTAGAGCATGGCCACCTCAACCTGACTGAGGTCTATCATGTTCCCTAACTGGTGGTATTGGAGATCTAGCTAGATGTACTGAATCTCTAACAAGTGCTTTGAATATGAATGGTGTGGCCTAAAATGAGCCTGAAAGGGGCACTTCCTTATCATGTGGCTAGGATCTCCACAACCATAGCAAAACCTCATATTAGGTTAATGATATGAAGAACTAAGAGAAATGTTGTAGCCACTCTGACTTATAGATCTTTAACCACTATATGAACTGGAGCCACCCTTTGTAGCTAAAAATAAAACATATATCTAAAAATGATGTTGTGATGTACTTTTTTCTCAATGGAACCCCCTACCTACTAAACAAGTACCAGAATAATGACCAGAAGCTTGGGCCCTCTTGGAACTCCCAAACTCCTCTTGAACTATCAACACTGCCTCCTTCGCGGTACTCTCAATAGTCTGGAAGAAGGTTTCCTCATGAGCTGACCTAAATACATAGAATCTAATGGAGAAAAACAAGTCTCTCATAAATCCATAGACTCTATCTACCTTAGTAAGAATCAAGGATATGGAATGGCACGATAACTGATCAGGCCTCATACTTTGCAATGTTCATACCACCCTGAGTCAAACTCTCAAATCTCGTCTGGCTCTCCTCCCAAATGATCCAAGAAATGAATTGATCGTTAAATGCCTTTAAGAATACACCCCAATATACTAGAGAGGATCTTACTTGTCTAGACCTCATATATGTCTTCCACACTCTTTAGCGATGCCTCTGAGTTAAAGAGCAACGAATCAAACACTTCAAGGATCAACTAGGCCAACGACCTCCAACATCTCATGGAATAAAGTCAATAGCTCATAAGCATCCTCACTCTTACCACCCTAAAATAGGGGTGGTTTCATCTTCTAAAACTACTCATAGTTATGTTGATCATCAGCTGCAAGTATTGGCTTAGGAGCAATCTGTACCGGTGGGAACTAGTTGTGGCTAGCCCACCTGTGCTTGAACACTAGGACCCTCAATAGGAGCCTATCTATCTGCGTGGGTCTATAAACCTCCTGGTGTATATGTGGCATTACCAGTCTTTGCTATGCCCTGGAGTACATCCAACACTATCAGCAAGGTATCATGTAATAGTGGTATAGTTGAATACTTCAGAGGGATCTAATCTCCTCCAATCTTAAGCTTGGGCTTAGGGGAGATAGCTCTCTTATATTCTTTGGCCAGTGCTGCTACTCAACCCTGGCCGCTACCTCAGCCTCCAACTCTATCTATAACCCTACACATAACTAGGGCCTCATTAACAGTCTTAGCGGTTGCCTCTCCCCTAGAAGAAGGTGATGCTCTAATCCTAGCCATATGTCAAAAGAATATGGTACACTCAGCAATAACTCAAGAATCTACGTATGACTGAATTGAAATAAGTAAAAGAGAATTTTTCTAGCAGTTGCCACAGCCTCTTAAAGGTAAGCAACAAACGTCTCCATGCCAATCTATGAGATTCTATTTTGTTGGGCTTATGCACATATGAGACTATAAATTAGGATCTGATACCAAATTATCACACCCAAAATTGGATGTGACGACACTCACTTTTACCCGCTGAGATAAGTCAGCCTAAATAGGTCATAAGAACATAGTACAAGATAATACAGAAGCTAAAACAACAGGATATTAATAATAACAAGGCTATAAGGCATAAATCTAACGAAATTATTCTAGAGTTGGTTGTCACAAAGTACAAGCCTATAAACATTCGAATAAGAAAAAATGAAACAAGTCTCAATAGTCTTTATCTCTTATATTGAACAAAACTAGTAAAATATCCAAAAGCCTTGAGAGTATGCTAGAGCAATAAGTAACTACCTCTCAACTGTCAACAACTTGATCTAAAAGAGAAAGAAGAATGTCAGCAAGACCTCACAACTTATACATATGAGTAGAAAAATAAGGGTGAGTACCAAAGTACCCAACAAGAGGACCTAATCAGAAGTAGAGAATAAAAAACTAAGCACTCTTTCCATTCCAACCACATACCTCCGAACTGTAAAACATATACATAGAAAAAGCAAGCATACACAATATAGATAATATAAACATTTACAATCTCATATCACAACGTCTCAATAGTCCATTCCTCATAATATACAAGGTTTAAGTCATTTAACATATGCCACAACATTTGAATAGTTCAATCTCAACAATTTATAAGATCTGAGTCATTCAACACACCTCACAAAACCTCAACAGTTTAATCCCGATAATATATAAGATTCAAGTCATTCAATACATCACACTTAGTACATATATCAACTTTCAACTAAGGAATAATAAGAAAATGCTACGAAATGCAAGCAATGCGATGCAAATGTCAATTATTCATGATGCACATCTGTCCTATGATACACATTTGCTAATATAATCAAACTAGAACCCATGGAAGCTACACATAGATCATGTATTCGCCAAAATCATTTTCTCTTTACTGTTTATTTTTTTTCTTTTCTTTTCTAGCCGAAATAATTTTCCTTCAGCTGTTCATTTCTTTTCTTTCTTAATCTAGCCGGAGTCATTTTCCTTTGGCTTTTTATTTCTTTTCTTTAATTTTTCCTGTTGAAACCATTTCTCTATATTTCATTATCAATGGTGCATCATGCGAATATGTATCATCATAACACTATAATTACTTTCACAAGTATAAGGGTATGCAAGATGTCCATATGAATCATTAATTTAATAATCATCAATCATTTTCATTGTTATTTCAACACATGTGTCATCATTAAAATATGACATAATAATTATATCATAACATAACTCAAGTCTTTTAATAATTGCTTGTCATCACAGCTTAGGACTATTCATCATTTAGTCCACATTTCATAACACTTAGTTTAACAATTTTGGCAATGTCTCAAGAATGCATTTAGCTAACATTTCATATAAAGTACTTTAATGGAAAATTCCATGTAGCAAGAATCAAAGTTCAAAAAATAAAACAACATGATTACTTTTACACTTTTATCATTTGGCATTGACAAACTTGGTATCAGAGCACAAGATCTGAAAGTATCCTAGGAACTCTGATATACCACATCTAGTAGAGACTCTTTCATAGGCGTAAAGTGCACACATCCATGAGTGAAAGGCTATGAGACATTTAGGAAATCTTTGCTTCTTTTGTGACTATGTCGTGCCTTCAACACTCTAATTCCCTAACTCTTTTTCTTTGATATTTTTAGAAAATATCTCCACAACATGCTCCACTGCCTAGGGGAGCTGATGCTAATAAGGATCAAGTTCCTCCTACTTTTAAAGTTACTTAAGGCCCTCAAGCAGACCAAGTGACTAATGAGGAGATTAGGGCCACTATCACTATGTTGGCTTAAGCTGTGTTTTTCCAAAGACTCTTACTCTGGCTTCAAGAGTGAAAGATTTTTCTAGGATGAATCTTCCATAGTTTTATGGTTTCAAGGTGGATGAAGATATACAAGAGTTTATTATTAAGGTCTTCAAAGTGGTGGTGGTGGATATTATGGGAGTATCATCGGAGGAGAAAGCCAATTTGGTGGCTTACCAACTTAAGGGAGTTGCTCAAGTTTTGTTCACACAATGGAAGTCTAAAAGAGTTGAAGCAGTTTCCATTGATTAGGAGATGTTTAAAACCACTTTTCTTGATCGTTTCTTCCTACTTGAACTAAGGGAAGCTAAAGTGATGGAGTTTATGAATCTAAGGCAAAGTGCCATGAGTGTGAGGGAGTATTCCCTCAAGATCAAAAAATTATCTAAGTGTGTTCTTTCTTTGGTTGTCGACTCTAGGACCATATGAACAAGTGCAGCTTAGGATTGTTCGATTTGGTGAAGATGAAATGCAAGGCCGCAATACTCATCAAGAATATGGATATTTCTTGGCTCATGACTTATGTCAAGTAAGTGGAGAGTGAAAACCTTCAAAGGATAAGGATCAGAGAGTCAAAAAGGGCTCATTTTAATAGTGGATTTTCACAAGGTAATCACGGTGATAGCCATTTCTAACAAGTCTGTCCAAAGATGATCGTCAAATTTTTGACAAGGATAAGGTGCCTACTCTATAGCTTTAAGGTGATATTGCGAGAATGATGGTGTTATTCCTCCTAGGTGCCCTAAGTGTTGGAGGAAACATATTGGTGATTGCTTAAGAGGAACAAGTGCTTGTATGATTGTGGAAAGATGGGGTATAAGATCTTTAAGTGTCCTAATATTACTAACAAATCTAGAGAATAACGTCTTAAAGATCAAGTTGCTCAAAGAGGGAAGAACAACAAGGTTCCAACCTCAAAAAGGTGATCCATTTGGTAACAAATTTTATGTTATATATACTAGGCAAGAAGTTGAAGAGTCTCCTGATATAGTTATAGGTATGTTAAGAGTCTTTGATCATGATGTATATGCTTTTGCCCCGGTGCTAATATGTCCTTTGTTACTCCCTACCTTGCCATAAAGTTTGATATGTCTCCCAAAATCTTATTAGAACCTTATTCGGTCTATACTCCAATTGGTGAGTCAATCCTAGCCGATAAAGTCTATAGAAATTATCCTATATCGGTCTTGCATAGAGTTTTCCCATGTGATTTTGATAAACTTACACGATCGATTTTGATGTAATTCTTAGTATGGATTGGTTATATGCATCTTATTCTTGTGTTGATTGTAAAACCCATAGGGTCACATTCCAAGTTCTTAATGAGTCCACTTTGGAGTGGAAGGGAATAAATTTGGTGTTCCAGGGGAAGTTTGTCTCTTATGTAATATATTCCTACTTTTTATTCAATTTCTATAGTTAATGAATTCCTCGATGTCTTTCCCAACAACTTTTCTAATATTCCTCCTAAAAGAGAAATTGACTTTGCATTGAATTTTGCCCGACACTCAACCTATATTTATAGCTCCATATGGAATGGTCCTAGTAGAGATGAACGAATTGAAGGAACAATTAAAGAATTTCTTGATAAAGGGTTGATAAGTCCTAATGTGTCTCCATGGGGTGCTCTCATATTGTTTGTGAGGAAGAAGGATAACTAAGAACCCAAAATGACCATACTGAGTTCTAAATGCCATATTTGTAATGTTATCCTCCTTCACCCTCAACTGGTGATACCCAGACCCAAGATCAATCTTAGAGAAGTAACTTGCACCTTATAATTGGTCAAATAGGTCATCAATCCTTGGAAGTGGATACATGTTTTTGATAGTCACTTTGTTCAATTGCTGATAATTCACACACATTTAAAGTGACCATCGAGTTTGGGTAAATATATGTTTCAACCAAGTTCTTTAAATTTCGAATAGAACATCGATTTTTCAAGTATTTAAGGATATTTATAGTATTGAATTGAGTTTGCTCATGAGTCCTACATCTAAATTCTTCTATTAAAGAGTTTAGATTGAGTTTTAGCCCTAATTTCGTTTAGTTTCAATTGAGTTAATTCCTCTTTCACTGAGTTCTCTATATAATTATGTTTTAAGGTTTTAATTATTCTTACACATCAAATTGTTGAAATTATTATTCATTATATTTGCATGAACCCGACTTGATTTGATGATCAATGCTTTGACTATGCATTATTTGAGTTGATGATAATGATTTTTATGCCTTAATGTAAACTATGTATTTTGAAGAACACGAACATCCCAAATGCATATATTATCATGACTCACATGTATTGATAATGTCAATCTATGCATGATTTTTATCAAAATTTCAATAAGTTGAAGCTAATGAGCAAGTGATGATTCAAATGAGAGAGCAGGACGAGTTGAGAAGTGTTTACAACTTTTTTGAGTAAAGTCCAATGAAGCTAAATAAGATGATTTTGGGAGATTTTACTCACTTGATGTATATGAGCATCAATGGGTTAATTTGGGAGTAGTAGTAAGCACCATTTTGCATAAGAGTAAAGGCAACTCAAACCCAATAAACTACGTAGATAGTATAGGATAGGATCATGTCATTGGTTCAGACGACTACTCCCTTATCCCAAAAGAGGACTTTTATCATGCATCTAGTGATGTTGTATCTCTAACTTTGGCAAGGTATTGGATAGCTATGGCAACAACAATAATTTATTGTATTATCACTAGCTCATAAGTAATGGTTGTCGATTAGAGAAACTCCCAAAGACTAAACATTATTATTATATTGAGTTGCACTTATTCATCATATTTTGTAAAGCATTGTATTATTCTCACTTTTGCATGCTTTATTAAGTTGAGTTATTTAAGTATTCATTCCGTTGAATATCTTTTGAGTATTTCTCCTTTCAACTATTTCACACATCATACATTTCATGTACTAATATCTTTCGACATTGTATTATTTTTATGATGTAGATATATGTGCTAGAAATCCTTAATACATGATCATTGAATATATTCTCTCTTTCATCTTTGGTTAGTCCTCATTGCATTTGGAGGAACCCTTTTGTTTCAGTCATTTCTTTGAGTTGGTAGTTCTGTGAGGTAGCTGTGAGATTTCTCAGTACCTCCCTATAAGTATCTAGAAGCTTTATAGATAAAATAGAATAAAGTAAATATGTTTCTTTCAAAGTTTGTTTTAAAAATTATGATTTCATTATCTAAGTTGCGACATAAAGTTATATTTTCATCCTGAGTATCTTAACTGTTATTAATTTATTTTTGACGATAATGAGTTGTCCATCTAAGTTGCTCTTTTATGAGTTGATTCTTATGATGAGTGATTTAGTCAAGCCAAGGGGTTCGCTTGGGACAAGCAATGATATCCGAGTGACGGCCACGTCCAGGGTGTCTACTTGGCATATAAAACTTTTTTAATATTTTCATTATGATTCTTAACTTCCATTGAGTTTGGTTATATCTTACCATCATGCTTTAAATGAAATGCTTATCATATTTTTAACTTAGCCAATTATATAATATGATATATTATACATTGCCATCTCACTTGCTCAGTATATTCCAATGTACTGGCCACATACCTATACTTATATTATCTTATAATATAAGTGGAGACGTCTCTTCCCATCTACGTGGTAGTAGCAGCTTTTAAGGTACTCAAAATTGGTGAATCATCATGTTCAGAGGACATATTTTATGCTTGCTTCAGACTCTCTTCTATTTTCATTTTAGAATATTATGTGAGCTAGGGCCTCTCCTAGTCACATCTTTATGTTGGAGGCTTTCGGATATATATGTTTGACATGTCGAGTATATGTTGACGTTGTGTACTTGTTTTCTATCCTATGTTAGAAAATTGTTGAGCTATTCTTATTCTACTTCATCATTTGATTTCGCTTAATTGAGTATACTATGTATGTCATGTGGTTAGCTTGGGGTCCCTCGGAATTCTAAATACCGTGTTACGTCAAGGAGGTAGGCTCCGGATGTGACAAACTTATGCCACATAAATTGAGACAGAGGGAATATATTATTTTCGATAATTAAAAAAATATTTTTAATAATTTATATATTTACATATTATGTTTAAAATACTACAAATCACAATAGTTAACAACCTATAATAATTAAAAATTATAGTCAAAAAAAACTTTTATTGACTCTGAAAATTCTAGTTGTATGACATAAATTAGAATAGAGGGAATAACATGCAATGGGTCCGCGACATATAAAAAAAAGTATGATAAAAGAAAAATTTGATTGACTCTCTAAAATCCATATGTGCCACATAATAGGAACAAAGAGTAATAAAAGCAATTTCAATAATTTAAAAAACATTTTGAATAATTTATATATTTGCAAATTACATTTAAAAAATAAAAATCACAATAAGTAACAAGTTAAATTAGTTTTAAGATTAATAGTTAAAGAAAAAATTTGATCAACTTTCAAAATTTGATTTGTGTCACTTATATTTGTATTGGATTGATTTTGTATTCAACACAACTATAAGTTTAGTTATACGGAATATTTCATATGAAATTATTTTTAAAATGATAATTAATTTTGTAATCAAGTTTTATTCAAACTGTAAGTTGAAAATTAAAGCCTCACCAAAATGGGAGTAAAGGAGAATGTCAAGTCAACCATCTTTTACGTAGGGATGGCAATGGGGCGGGGGCGGGACGGGTGCGGGGCAGATTGAGCTCAACCCGTAAATTTTTTTAAACTGCTCTGCCCCGCTCCGCATGATGATTTTTTTATTTTCAACCCACCCGTTTTTTTGTTAATTAACGTCTCAACAACTAATTAACTATTTTTAGTTAACATTTTAACCATTGTTTCTTAGTCATTAATTAAAAGTTTCCAATTAACATTTTTACAACTAACAATTTATCGGACATGTCTAGTTTAAATTTTAGAAAAAAATTAAAGTCAATGCTTTATATAAAAAGTTTATATCTTTAATTTTTACTAATTAGAAAAAATTTATTTCTTCGAATTCCTATTTGACTTTTTAAACCCGCAACCCGTCCCGCCCCGTATTAGTTTAAAATAATACCTACTTCAACCCGCCCCATATCCCCCCATAGCTTTAAACCCATCCCGCCCTGCCCCGCTCCGCATAGCTCTAAACTCATCTCATAGTCCTGCCCGGCCCCGTTACCATCCCTACTTTTACATAGGACTGTTGTGAATTATGATTTGTTCGAAAAAGACAACGTCAAATCTAAACACCATGTTTGGACTCATGGTGCTGACCCCATAGGGATATTTCTGGAATTTAATTTGCTTAATTAAATGAACCAGAAAATTTACGTTTGGGAAGGATCCATATTGGCCCAAAAAATGTTTAGACTTCCTAGTGATGTGATCAACAATAACAATAAAAATTTCACAAATAAAATTTGGGGATGCAATAATATACGCAGATCTTATCACTATCTTATAAAAATAGAGAGGTTATTTTCGAAAGATCCTCATCTCAAAAATCATCTCCAAAAGCAAAAAATACTAGATATGAAACGATTGAAATGGACAACAAATAAAAATATACAGAAACAATAAAAACATTTACTAGTGATGTGAACAAAAGAAGAAAGAAGGAATAAAAACCAGTTCATGCCCTCCTGAATTATTCTACATCCACACAACTGAGTTAATTAGTGGGGTAATCAACATTTTGACGAATTAGAGTAGGTCAAATTGGACGTCCTCGGACAAAATCCTTTTTCTTTTTTTTTACTAATTTTCATGGGCAAAATTCTTAAGCCACTGTTTGATAGAATGTATAAAAATGACGTTGCATAAAATATATTAATAATGCAAAAATAATTTCTCTAAATATATTAAACATAATATGCATGTAGACAAGTTTGATGGAAATGCTAGATAAGATAAACAGTAACTGTGTATTAGAGATAAATGATATCATTCATGTTGAAGGAGTTAGGTCAAATTAAAGTTCAAAACCAGGGTGATGGTCAAATGCTCGTCATCAAAGGGAACTAGCCGTTACGTAATAGTCTTAGAGACAAGGGCAAATGTTACTCTTTAATGCTTAGTGAAAGTTAAAAAATGGTCATTGAATTGAAGATGGAATAATACTAAGCAATCAAGCCTTGAGAAAAGAGGGATCGAATCTTTATGTAAGAGGACATCAAATTTTATTTTCTCATCATTATATTCTAATTCCAGCATATTACTTGTAAATTTGGGATCAAGGATATCACCGATTGGCCTCTAATTATTCAATCTTCTAAATTAATTTTTTTATTAGACTATTTCATTTACTATGATCAATTCAATCACAGTATTAGAAATAATGGTAACACTCTTATAGAACAAGAAAATGATTCTCGTATTTTATTGGATCTCTTGTGATATAATTAAACTAAAATTCTTACCACTAAATTTGGTGTTAGGCTTCAACATATTAGCAACAACGGTAATTCTAAAACACATTTGTACACCAATATAGGTGCTACCTTGTCTAAGAGAAGAATAATATGTAATGAACATGAAAATCCATATTACCCTTGTATGAGTGTTTTGACATTTGTAGGGTAGACTTCATTTTTGAGCTCAGAATCAAAGGCCTTGTTAGCAAGCACAACATTGACAGCTTCTGTGGGATGCAAACCATCAAACCACACAAATTTGTTCCTATTTGGACAAGTTTGTCCCCCATTTTTGCACAAAGTTGAATTCCCACCTTCCTCTATTGTTAGTAGTTCACAGCAAGGATCTCTCGTATTATCAATACCTGTATTAATGCATAAACTATTTTAAAAGTTAACAACATGCCCTAGCATCATTCAATGCAATTACGAAAAATCTAACAATAAAATAGAAAATTTTGTCTAACTATATATTGGCATTATATTATTGCACATTTAAGTTACTATTTGATTATTGTATAACAAATTCACATGTTTGGATATCAAAAAAGAAGTTTCCGATCCAAAATCCAAGAGCCTTTGGAAAGCCACCATGTAATTGGAATTTGATGTTGTTAGGTAGAACTATCCCCTTTGACCTGTTTGGTGGCTAAGTAACTATTTGACAACAGAATAATTGAGTGTAGTTGAAGGGGGTGTAATTCCATTCTTCAATTTCTAAGGATATGGCAAGGAATACCTAATTACATGAAACTTTTTAAAATCTATTTCTTCGTTTTATTTTATTTTTATTTTATTTCTATCATTTTAAACTTTCTTATTTTTATTGTTCAAATATTTTCTAAACATATTTTTTAATTATTTATATTTTATTTCCTTCTTATTTTCAACTTTACTTCTTCAGGTGACTCCATGCAATTTTTTATATTATTTATTTATTTATTCTAATTTATTTTTTCATTAGCATAATTTTATTAGCATTCTAATTTTTAGATTAAAGTAGAATTTACTATTAATAAGGTTATAGTGTTACGTTTTTTTTCCCCTCTAACATTACTAACTGTTTAATATTAATATTTTTGTTAAACATGCATTTTCTGATGTTCATCAAAAAAAAATTAGAATATTAATATCCTTATTGTTAAATATAACTTTTTAATTTTAGATACTTAATTTTTATTTTTAAAATTTAATATAACCTTATAATTATATTTGTACAACCAAACAACGCACTTGTAATTACACTATAATTATATTATGACAAACAAACATATCAAAATAATTATTCAGTTCTATAAAACTAGAATAATAATTACAACAATTTCAATTACCAAATAACTTTTCAAACAGGTCTAAAAATTTTACGAAATCTAATCCGTGATTCAAAATGTTTGGATTTCGGGTGTTTGTGCATATTACACCAACAATGGGTTTATCTAGACTATGCATACCCTTTGTCTTCAGCATGTAATTTTAGACGATGGAATTTAAATACTAACTAAGATATAGAAAGTGAGATAAATTCCTCCCTTACTAAAAAGAAAAAGTAAGACACATAATTAAAACAAAGCAAGTATAACATAATCGTGCATGTTTAAAAAAATATAGGAATAATTGATAAATTCATCTTTCTATCTTATGAGTTAAAACACCAATCCACTAATAGCAATTAGCGATAGATCGATTATATAGCTTAACAACAAAACCTATGGCTAATTTTATTCATCATCAAAAAAAATATGTCAAGTAATCTAGTTGGTAACTAATTTTTTTTAAGCAATAATATATGAGGAAAATAAAGAAAACATACCAAATTGAGAAGGAGTGCGTATGATATTCCTAATGATGTTGAAGACGTCAACATAGACAAACTTAGCATCAGGCATTTTTTGCATCAAGTCATCAAGCAAGCTCCTTAATTTGGTGTTGTAGAGACCAAGAGGTACATTTATTGTTTGTATGCAATCATACGGCACAGGAATCGGGATTCTAACACGTACCATTGGGCTGCACCCATTTGGATATAATGACATTACCACAAATTTCCTTCCTCCCAACTCGTACAATTTCTGCTAAATCAAATAAAAATAAAAATATACTGGACAAGTAAAAGCGAATGAAAATATATTCAATTAGTTAGAGGGACATACCTGGAGTTGTTTAGAGAGTGCAGTGATCAAATCAGAAATGAAGGATGTAAGAGTAGCATTATTGTTTGGGAATTTCAAGAAGTAGTTCAGTGAAAAGTCATTTCCACCTGTTCCCACCACAAATAAGTAATTGCTTAGTGCCTCATTGCTTTTGCATCCAAGTTGATTTTCCAAATCAGGCACTGTCACACTCTCCAAGTTTCTTATTTGTTCATTCATCCCCATCACTTCCCCCTAACAATTGTAGGAATCAAACATCAATGTTTCAAAAATTAATATGTTCAAGTATATATGGTTAAATAAGATAAAATTGATTATCAAGATTCACGTAGAAAATAGATAATACCACATGACATTTTTTAAACAATGATGGTTATGACCATGTCCTTCCGTTTTTCCATATCTAGTTTATTCTACTTATGGATTTTTGAGACGAGGGTTCTCAGGAAACTATGCCCTTCCTCTATGAGGTAGTGATAAGGTCTGTGTACATTCTACCCTCCTCAGGCTCTACTTGTGAGATTCCACTGGGTATGTTATTATTGTTGTTGTTGAAGGTTATGACCATGACATGATGATAATATTTTGTAAGCAATAAAGAAAGAAATAGAAATGAATTAAAGAACTCACAGAAACAACACCAGTTTCATCAAGAATGCCAGAACCACCAGAAGCAAAATCAACACCTTGAAGAATAGTTTTCCCTTTAGTTGAAGGATCTTTGAATGTTGCAATTGGAGCAAGTTTTAGATGTTCACTAAAAAGATCAATTGCATTTTTCCCATTTGTAAATCTTCCTGTTGGACCTTTTGTATAATCCATTCCATATGGTAAGTAATCTGCCTTTGCTTTACATTTCTCAAGAAAGTTGTTGTTCCCATTATCAACCAATGAGCTCCCAAATACAAACATCCCTCTTATTTTTGTGCTTTCATTATTTGGTATGTTAAATTTGCATTCACAATTGCATACACCCAAAAATGACAACAATAAGCTTAAGATGAGAGTTTTTCCCTTTTGAGACATCATGCTTCTATTTTAATTTCCTTTTGTTTTGTGTGTGTTCCTTTTATAGGATGACAAAAAAATTGAGTACCGCTATTTTAAATGGATAGGAATAAAATACTACAATGCGAAGTTAGAATTGAGAAGTAACTAACTTCAGAAGTGTTGGCTCCTGCTTTTTCGATTCTCAATTAACTAGTACTTGCTTTCAATTCATTTTGCTCGTCGTATTTTGTCTTGATACATTTAAAAAAAAATTAATTATTTTTATTTATTTTTTTATCTTAATTTAATAATACTCTTTCGTTTACCATATTATTGGCTCTTTCCACATTTATTAAGGGTAAGGATGAAAATAAATACTCCCTTCCTAATTTTATTTGGCACCTTTTCCTTTTTGGTTCATCACAAAAATATGTCACTTTATTATAATTAGAAATACTTTAACTTTAAATTATTTTTTACCCTTAATAAAATGATTTATAGACACAAATATATAATAATTATTTTATACCACAAATTTCAAAAGTCCACCCCTTTTTTTCCTTAAATACTAGAGTTAAATCAAATAGTGTCATATAAAATAGGACTAAGAAGTTCATCTTCTGGAAGGCCGTTGGATAGATTCGAGGCCTATGATGGACCCTATCTACTTGAGAGGATAAGCTTCCTGTGATCAGAATTATGATGAATGTGAAGAACAAGAAGAAGAATGCAAGAAGAGAATCGGGAGAAAGGAAGATCAAATCTTATTGATAGTAGAGTTCTTTAATTTTCGTATACAAGCTACTATATGAATCAACTTATATATACTAGAAGTTTAGTTAACTAACTTAACAAATTTACCTTACTCTCTGACTAACTCTTAGTTAGGATAGTTAAGCTAGGATTAGAGGTGTTAGGCGAGTTCGTTGACACTCCCCCTCAAGCTAGGCATCTCAAAAATGTTTAGAATGCCTAGCTTGCAACTTAAGAACTCATGTTGACTTCTAAATAAGGCCTTTGTAAACATGTCAGCAGGTTGATCCTTGGTAGCAATGTATTTGGTTGAAACCAGTCTTGGATTGATCATCTCTCGGATAAAATAACAATCTATTGCTATGTGTTTGGTTCTCTCGTGGTATACAGGATTGGCTGCTATTTGCATAGCAGCTTTGCTACCACTGTAAACACTGATACGAAGTGATGTTTTAATATACAACTCCTTCATTAAGCCAACAATCCATACTAATTCTGCTACTACAGCTGTTGACACCCAATTTTTCCGTCCACATCACAAAAATACCCGTTTTATCTAATTTTACCAATTTTGAGATTTTTGTCTATTTTAGTTAATAAAAACAAACTAAAAAATATATATAATAATATAATAATTCTGTCGGGCGCGTGAACCCCACGCGCCCCTAATTTCCTTCTTTTCCCTCTTTTACGCGTAAACCCTTTCCCCTGTTTCCCCATTTTTTCCCGTCGTCATCTTCATCTTCTCCAAACTTAGAGAAGATGAAACCCTAGCCAGACAACCACGCCGAAACAATTCACCCCTCCTCTCGCGTCTATCTCGCGTTTCCATCTCACACATCTCCCTCACCATCTCACACTCACTCTCATATCATCATCTTCTTCTTCAAAACCAATCGCACGTTCAATCCACCCACCAGTCGCGACAACCATACCCGACAACCCTGACACCTCCATTCACACGTTCAAACTAACCCACACCCATACCCTCTGTCAGCTAACAGATCGCACCTCCTTTGTCCCTCACGTGCGTCGATTGACTATTTTCCCCAAATTCAAAAACCCTATTTCTTATTTTCGATATATACTTCTTCTTGAGTTCAAAAAGGAAGGAGGATGGGAAAAAGGCAAAAAACCTAAAAATCGTTCCACCGTTCACTATTTCTTATTTCCGATATATACTTCTTCTTGAGTTCAAAAAGGGGGGAGGATGGGAAAAAGGCGGAAAACCTAAAAATCGTTCCACAGTTGATTCTTGATTTCGAAACCTTAGCAAAGTTTGTTCAATCTTCATAGACATTATTGAACATCCAAAGCTCCACATAGTGCAGAGACTATCGAATCAATTTCCAAACAACGCATCTGATTTCGAAGGTCAGGTCTTAAAATTGAAAGTTCTTATCAAAGAAGACAAAGCTTCGGTGGTGAAGTAGCTCCATCAAGCTCGTCGTTCCAGTACGCTACTACAAAAAAGGTAAACCCAATCTTAACCCCTTTGTGTAAATAGTTTAGTTCGTTTAGTTGTAAATGGATGTCTTCGAGTTTGATGTGCCCTGAGTGACTGTGATTTGGCTAAGTTCCTGTTAAAGTCAGTTCATACTGTCACGACCCTCCCAGGGCCGGGACTAGTGTCCGATAGGGACACACTATAGTAATATACGCGGTCTCGCCGCCTAATAAAGTAACTCTTTGACAACTCTTTTTCATAACATAGACCCCAAATAACTCTATGCATTACTCTCACTAGTATCCACAGACCTCTACAGAGTGACATATCATACAATACGGATACATATAATGCATCTGTATACATGTACATCTATATATATATAACTGTACCAAAATAGTTCTCCTGGAAGCAAAAAGGAGAATGCAGTAGCTGAAGCAATCCTAAGTAGACAGATCGGTGCCCCGCGTCTCGGTACCTGCGGGCATGAACATAGCCCCCACCCGAAGGAAGGGAGTCAGTACGAAGGTTGTACTGAGTATGTAAGTAGAAACAAAATGAAGTAACAGTAATACCAATAGCAATAATAAAGAGGGAGAATATATCAAAACTGCAACATTCTTTCAAAAATAATTC
>DF361918.1:4472-29006 GCA_000787875.1 Solanum virginianum
GTCTTCATAAAGATAGGACTTGGAACCCTTACATTGACGAGCATGCAGTTATTGATGGCTGATTGCCTATGAAGAAATTTGTGGTGATACTCTATGATGTAATTGTCAAAGTTGAGAAATTCATATTCCTCGCAAACTCTTGTCGACTTCAATGTCCCAATTGCCACTAGTGGAGCACTAGTGGATATGGAAGTTGGTAAACTCAGGTTTAGTTTAAATGATTAAGAAGTTGTCTTCAATATCTATCACTTAATGAAGAGGCGAAATGATCTAAAGAAGAAAGTTTGAACACTTGGTGAAGTCTGAGTAACCAAGTTGTCCAAGTCATGGTGCGATAATAAATCAGGTGCTACTTAGGAGGCAACCCAAGGTTTTTGATGTAATAGTTGTAGTTGTAGATTTATTTTTAGTTTTTGGACTCGTGTAATTTTGGACATTGGACTGGTTTCATATAGGGTACCAATGTGTTCTGTGAAAAATGTGCAGGTACATGGCTAAGTCAGCCATCTTTGGCTGAGTAGGTATCAAGAAGTGCCTTTATGACTAGTTCTACGGGTTGTATATTTATATATGACCTATACACCATCTCATAGACACCTCCAGTAAGCAAAAAGGTGTGCACTCTAATCCACAAGCAAACTTTGCAGCCCGTAGATAAAACTACGGGTGGTGAAGGGGGTTCGTGGACCCTAGGTAAGTTTTCTGAGTTTTTGACAAAGTGTAGGGGTTTCTATGACCAACTCTATGAGTCATATTCTAAAAAACAACTCGTAGACTGGTCCATGAAACCCAATCCTAAAAGTGAGGGTTTGGACCTTCTACAAAACCATGATTTATGAACCATAAAACACTCTATCACCAATAATCGTGGTTTTGTAGAGTTTGGGCCCATTAGTTATAACTGATCTGGTCAATATATAAATATTGGGGTCAAAAAACTTTGACTTCATTTGTGTCCTAATTATGAATTAGACCCGACATAAACTTGCCCCATATTTTCCAACCACCGACAAAGAGTCATCCCCACCAGTTTTGGGCAAGCCTTAGAGTTTCATTGTCCCAATTCCTCCTTCAATTCCTATAATTTAATAACTCAATTTGGTAAGTTTTTGGTCTTTAAAATAACTTTTATTTACCAATTACTGTGTGATTAGGTTGAATGTAAATTATTGTGTGTGGTTAATTTTGACATAAACCCATATGTACAGTTGATATGTTTGAAAATTAAAATGTATAGTTGCCTATGTATAAACATATGTTTAGGCTAAAAATTGGTGTACTTCCCTAGCCCTTGTATTTTGAATGATGTGTTTGAAAAACTACGTAATCATATATCGTTTGAATGAAATTGATTGTGGTGCATTGAAAATTTGGTGTATAATGGCATGTGTTTGTAGTTTTAATGTTAGTTTATTGAAATGGGGTCGATAGGGTTGGGAAAACATGTTAAATAATTTTTGATGGGGTATATGTACATGTATCATGTGGGAGTGTTCGTATTTTTGTATGAATCATATGAAGTGTGTGCGTATTGCTTCTATGTTGATAGAGTAGGTTGAAAAAGTTGTATTGGGTCCGTATTTATGGACATAGAAACTCAGGTGACTAAGTTTTCTAGTCTACTAGGGTCTTTTATGGTCCATGGAACATTCCATTTACCATAATTGCCCCTCATATGAAATTCCAAAAACCTGAAGTTTTTGAGAGCCCATCAGACAAGACCTTCTATGAGCCGTAAAAACTTTACATCTCATAGATAGGTCTCATGGATCTATGCCTACAAAAGATTCACACACTGGAATCATCTATGCTCAGTCTACGACTCATACCTGGTCTGTGGATGCCATTCCAATGAATAATTATTGTGAACCCTATTTCTATAAGAGCCTTTTAGGGCTTGTAGTCTACACTACAACACATAGAGGTGCTTTCTTAGACCCTTATGTAATCAAGTATGATAAATTATTGCGTTTCACTTCTTGATCTATGGGCTGACTATATTGCGTAAATGTCTATGTTTCAGATACTATGTCCCCAAAGCCAAGATGTAAGGAGATTAAAGCCATGCAAAGGAGGCTCAGAGATAAGACCTCAAGGGAGAAGGAGACCCCCGTGGTTAGTCAATCAATCGAGGAGCTCAGTGTCCGACCTAAGCCGAATGCTGTTAGACAACAGACACGGGCTGCCATCAGACTTGGGTAGACCCAGTTCAGGCTATTGTAGTTTGTATACCCCAGTTTGATAAGAGAGACAACGACAATAATAGCTCCATTCAAAAGACTCCATCTAGAGAGAAGTCAGACACAGAGTCAGGATCTGGCGATGAGTTAGAGACAGAGTCCTCTATCATACCACCGTAGACATCACCATCACCTCCAGATGCTCTCACTAGTCGGTGGTTTGTTGCGGGTTTGTGGGATATTTAAATAAAGAGCATGCAGATTAATGAGCGGGGTGAACCATCACACTCTATTTATGAGGAGCCCTAGGTCATCTCCTCTGGATTAGACAGTGTCCCCAGTATGCAGGACACCATCACCAGATATAGGGTCTAGTGGCTAACCAAACTACTAGGGAGGTACTCCTTGACTATGGTATAGTAGTTCTACACATCCTATGCAACCACAGTTCTCATCACTCTTCCCAAGGGGAAGAAGCCCCTCGCTCAACCCAAACTCATGCAGACCAGAGTGAGGGTCAATAGGTTGATATCTCAGAGACTATCATTTCCACATATTTTTGGGCTTAAGTTCCCAACCCCTAGATCTACAATAAAGTTTGACCATAGAGTGCGACAGACCAGGGACTAGGGTCTGATGAGAGACCAAAGCTGCAGAGCCAGTTTGATGAGATAGATGGCCAATTTGTTTGCTGAGTAGAGACCAGAGCCTGCATGGGTAGCCACTCATTCGGAGCCTATTGTAAAGGATTCCATTAGTTTTCCTGCCAAATTTTTATGGTTGTTATGAGGTCACAGATCCGATCGATGCATGCTTGTAGATAACACTTTGACGCCAGAGCATGTAGTTCTAGTTGCCAATATCTTTGTTGTCTATGAGCTAGATTGGGTCAGCCTCATTGCAGTGCAGATCCATGAGGCAGCCTTGAAGAGGTCGACCTCTATCCCCTTCCCATGCTTGATCTATAGACTCTGCCTAGAGTAAGGGGTGGAGAATCTATGTTAGTGGACTCACAAATCGAGGTCCACCACACTTTCGATGCTAACCTGATTAAGGATAAGGCGAACCCAGTGGCACTCCAACGAGCAATGCACTTGCCAACTCCCATGTGAGAGATATTTGCCCTGGAGCCACCTCTTGAGGTTTCACCTACCACCACTACTGTTGCCAATACGTAGGAGAGGCCTCCATAGACTGAGACAAATATGGAAAGGGTGCCAAACACTAGTAATCCTGCACCACAGGCCACTTCTACATAGATAGCACCCGTGGGCATGGTTTATGTATCCGCACTATCTATTCAGGCCATGGTAGAGCAACTACCCAACACTGAGTCTCGGTTGACTAAATTAGTTCAGCAGATCAAGCTCTGGGTCCACTAGGTGATTACAGAGTTCGAGGGACGCATATAGGCATACATGATCACTACTATTTAGGACAAACTTGCAGTCATGTATGCCCACATTCATACTTTCAAGTTGAGGGTCTACAAGAGCCTAAGTAAAACATGGCCAGAAGATATGATGGTCGTACAGACGTAGATCTAGAAGCTCTGAGTTGATATGACAGTAGCGCTGGCTGCACTGGTGGCATTCCCACAGACTGCGTCTCTAGTGCTAGTGGTGGACTTATTTGTTTTTGAGGAGATTTCACTGGCTTCCCACAAGATGAGGACCCACACTAATGATGATACAGATATAGTGCAGTTATATGTAAGAATGATAGAGCAGGAGGAGCTAGAGCTTGTCTTGTGGCAGTTGAGAAAAGAGGAGGATATACGACAGACTCATCAGCTCAAGAGGGTGAGGGGTGTTGGCCCCTCTAGTTGTGGTACTCCAAATAAGGAGGCCACCATGCAGGTTGAGGGTGGTCAGACTCAGCCAAAGACTGACGCTTAGGCACCCAGATATGCCTTTTGACCCCGATACTTGATTTTATATTTTTGTGTAGATTAAGGATAATGTACCTCATTTTCGATAGGGTATGGGTAGTTATAGGCCTCAATGAAGTCTGAGTGGCCTTGGCCTACAACTACCCCAAATTTTGAATCCTAGTAGTTTTCTTGCCTGTGTTAACTTTCCCCATGGATATTTAATTTCTGTTGAACTGATATGTTTAGGATATTTAGGTAGTATTGATAGCATATAGTACTGATATTTGTGGCATATATATGTTTTTATGGTTTTTGTAGCAAATGATACCCACCAAATTTTTTATTTGTTAGTCTAGATAGCAACCATGTATGTTTAATTATGTTGACAGTGCTTGTTTTGATAAGTGAAGATAAAATTGATATTGTAATCAGTGCCATATGAGTGTGATGTTAACTTGCTCTATTCATGTATTATGTATCAATTCAGAACTTTCTTTGTTACACTGATTTAGACTTTAGGTTAGTTGGTTAGGAAAAGATCTTAGGCCATTGTTCATGACAGTCCACTTAGCCTAAATAACAAATCAAATATGTAAAATATCCCTTATTCCTAATGTTTGATCCTGACATATACCTTTTTTGGTAAAAATCTAAGCCTTATTAGATGTAAAATCTTAAAATTGGCCCAGGTCCTTCCTTGAACTTTGTCCACCTTGAGTTGAAGGTGGTAGCAAAAGTGGCCCTGGTTCTGAGGTTGGATAATGTGAATCTCAACTCTGGCTAAAAGCCTAAGTTGAGGGTGGCTGGTGTAACGTTAAAACACAAAATAAGGGGGTAAAGTGATGTTGCCCAAGTTACACCTCCTTCTTTAGGATCAAGCGGTCGTTGTTAAGAAATAGAACCTGACTAAGGTTAGGATCGAACTCAAGGGAATATGTAGACTCAAGAGAATTCAATTATTATAATTTGAGCGATTAACCAACTTACTTTCCTAAGGGAGGGGGGGTTTGCAATAATCAATGGAAAATAAACCTAACTAACACAATAGCGAAATCAATATGGAGAGAAACTAGGGTATTGTGTTCCCCATGATTTTCTAACTTAGTATCACCGGATAACCTAATTATTAGTTATTTTCTAATATGTAGCACGCAAGATGGTAAGTTAAGTTCATCAAACCCTTTGGTCTAGGTCAGAGTCAAATTTCACTACATGACTTGGCCCATCTCCATAGTGTGCATTACTAACCCTTACCTATTAGTCCTAATACAACCTCTCTTGTTCCAGTTCAGTTAATTAGATGAGAACATATCAATCTAATCTTGTTAATTAATCTCTTTTTCTATTCATTACTACCTTTGTCCAGTCAGTAACATTAGGCGGGTTCTAATGTTAGCCACCACTAGAAAACATACAAAATGAAGAGAATTAATTAATACATACATGCACACTTTCCAAGAATTATGAATTATCTAGTTTTACTTTGTTAGTTCTTCATGGTTCCCATAACCCTATTTGTGGATTTAGCTACTCATGATTTATGTAGATGCAAGACTCAATATTTTGAATAACATAATAGAGCATTTACACAACTGAATTAAGAATAAGCTAATCAAACTTCAAAGAGAATCACAAGATTAAAGATGAAATCAAAGAACAAGTGTTCTCAGAACTCTCTAATGTTATCTCATTATTTTTCCACTCTAATTCTAAGGTTCTCTGTGTACTCTGAATAAACTTATAGAAAATAACCTAAATCTTATTTATAATATTCAATATATAAGTTCTAAAATAATAGGATAACTAGGATGGCATGCCTCACGAACAGATTTATCGGCCGTAATGCATTCTATGACCCATAATTATGGTCTCGTACAATGCTATTGTAAAACTGGACTTCAAGTCTTTGACACCTCCTCTACGACCCGTAAAGTGGTTTACCACCTGTAGAGAGGTTTCATCTGATGAATCCTTCAAAGTCTTAATCTTGGATCCGCAGGGCACGAACTATGTTCTACGACTTATAAATAATTTCATGACCTGTCTGTATGTTCATAGAGCAACTTCAAAAAATCAGCCCCTTACAAGAATTGTCCACGAAATCCACTTCACAACCCGTAGAGTGACCTATGTCCCATAAAGGATCTCATACTACATAAAAAATCAGCAACTTCTGTACTTTCAGGTAATTTTTGTAATTTCAACTTTTCTGATGAAATTCAGTTAACCATACCGATTCTCTCTCTTTCCCAGCGAACTCACATTTTTCGGTAAAATCATATTTTCGTCAATTTTCAAGCAAACTAGTGTTTTTGGTCTCGTTCTTCTCTAGCTACAAGAATTCCAGCAGGACCCTACTATTACAAGAGTTTTTTTATCAACAACAGTCAGATTTCGAGGCTCCAGCGTGAAGTGTACGGCCAGAAGCAGATTCCAGAAATAATGCAACCATTTTTTTGTGAAAATGAACCCAAGTTCTATCGTTCCTCCCCTTTCTCAACTTCTTGACTGCAGTATTTCATTTTGTTAGTTCTTTTCTCTTGATCAACTTTTGATATTACTTTTTAATCCATTTAATTGTGTATTTCTTGGTCAACGTCAAAGTTTTGAATTTTTTGCTGCCAAACTCTTCTCTGTATAATATTTCTTACCTGCAATATTATTATCTACTGTTCTTGCCTGTGGGGTATCATCTGTTCACTGCAAATCAAAATTAACTACTTAAATCTATTGTTAAATTTACTCTCAAATTATCTACTTGATTAGTGTGTAATTTAATTGTGTTTCCTTTATTTACCTGTTTGTTCATTGTAGAATTTGTTATTATCCGTTGTAAATTTTTTTGTTTTTTTGAGTTTATTATTATCCCTAGCATATATTTCTTTATTTGTATCTTCTTGATCTTTGTAGCTTATTGAGTTATTAGTTCTTAGTTTAGTGATTTCGGGATCTAATGGTAGATTAGGGTCATGTCATTGGTTGGGGTTGGAGGTAAGGGATAGGGTTTGGGGTGGTAAGAGGGGTACAAGATTATCTATGTTAAGGTTAGGGTCATGGAATATAGAATCACTTACAGGGAAATCCATAGAGCTAGTGAAGTGTCTTAAAAGGAGACATACTAATATAGCATGTGTTCAGGACACTAGAAGGGTAGGGACCAAAGCTCAAGATGTAGATGGATTTAAGCTATAGTACTCGGGTGCTTCTAGGGGTAGAAATGGTGTAAGGATTCTAGTAAATAAGGACTTCAGGAAATATGTGGTGGAGATTAGGAGATTTAACTATAAGATGAAGTCTATTAAACTTCTGGTTGGTAGGCATATAGTAAATGTGGTTAGTGCATATGCGCCTCACGTGGGCCTGGATGAGGAAGTCAAAAGCCTCTATTGGGAAGATTTTGATGAGGTGGTGAAAGGCATTCTAGAGACAGAAAAACTTTTCATTAGGGGAGACTTTAATGGGTATATTAGGGCAACCACTAGCGGGTTTGAAGATGTCCATGGAGGTTTTAGTTTTAGGGAGAGGAATAGAGGTGGGATATATCTCTTGAATTTTGCCAAAGACTTTGAGTTAGTTATCGCTAACTTATATTTCTCGAAGAGGGAGAATCACTTGATTACCTTTCGTAGTATGGTAGCTAAGACTCAGATTGATTACGTACTTCTCAGGAAGGTCAATAGAAGCTGTTGTAAGAATGGTAAGGTTATTCCGAGTGAAAATATCTCCACTCAATATAGGCTTCTAATGATGGATTTAGAGATTATGAGACAAAATAAGAAGAAGGTTATTAATGCCCAACTAAGGATTAGATAGGGAGGCCTGACCCCTATCTTTTCACGAGCGTGGAAGAAAAGTTCAGTAACTTAGATGCTTGGAGTAGTGGCAAAGATGTGAACACTATGTGGGACTCTACTGCCGGTTGTATTAGAAAGGTAGCTCCTAAGGTACTAGAGGTTTCGAGAGGGACCTTTACTGGACGTCAAGGTGATTGGTGGTAGAATGACGAAGTTCAGGGCAAAGTGAAAGCTTAGATGGTTGCTTATACAAAGTGGTTAGAGTGTAGGGATGAGGATGAAAAATGACAACTTAAAGATATATATAAGATGGCTAAGACAGAAGTGAAGATGGTAGTAATGAATTCTAAGACAACAACGTTTGAGCAAGGTGAAGAGATAAAAAGGTGGGGAGAAGAGATTGTATAGGCTCGCTAAAGAGAGAAAGGAAAGCTCGCGACCTGGACCAAGTGAACTGAAACGACCCAAAAATGTGCCTCGATATGCCCAAAATTTGATGTTCCATATATCTCAAACTCCATTCATGATATCAAACATACGACTTCATATTCTTGTTCAAGGGGTCAAAATTAGAGGGAAAAGGGTCTAACCCCAATGCTATGAGTTTGATTCTATTGACTCTTAATGTTTACGATATGGAAGTTTATCCTTAGTCCCATTTTCCATGTGTTTACATTTATCTCTTCTTGTCATTCTAATTGCTTCCGCAACTAAGGATGTGTAATGATATGCTATGAGGCTTACTCTAGGTTCCTTCAAGTTACCCATTTGCTGGTCACATCTAGGCCCTAGGCTTGGGTCGTGACAAGGAGGGTGAGGTGTTGGTGGATGAGAGTACCATTAAGCTAAGATGTCAAGCTTACTTTCATAAACTCTTAAATAAAAACGAAGATAGAGATATTGAGTTAGGTAATTTGGCACACTCCAAAAGTTATCAAGATTTTGGTAATTGCAAGTGGTTCCTAGTTGAGAATGTTAGACATGCTATTAGTAGAATGAAGAGAGGGAAGGCAATCAGACCCGATGAGATCGTGGTAGATTTTTGGAAGAACATGGTCAAGGATGGCACAGGGTGGTTCACTAAACTGTTCAATGCTATTATGAAGACTGCTAAGATGTCTGATGAATGGAGGAGGAGTACAATGGTTCCATTATACAAGAACAAGGGTGATATTCAAAACAGTAACAATTATAGGGGTATCAAGTTATTAAGTAACACTATGAAGGTCTGGGAGAGAGTGGTGGAGATGAGCGTGAGAAAAGTAGTGTCTATCTAAGACAATCAGATTGGATTGATGTTGGGATGGCCGAGTACTAAATCAATTAATCTTGTTTGGAGATTCGTGGAGAGGTATAGGGAAAGAAAAAAGCACCTTCATATTGTGTTCATTAATTTGAGAAGGCCTATGACAAAGTTCTGAGGGATGTACTATGGAGGTGTCTAAAGGGGAAAGGTGTCCCAATGGCATATATTAGGGTGTTAAATGACATGTATGATGGAGCCAAAACTCAGGTAAGGACTATGGGAGGAGACTCCAAGTATTTTCCGATTGAGATGGGACTTCATCAAGGATTTGTGTTTGAGCCTTTTCGGTTTGCCTTGGTGATGGATGAGCTAATGCGGTCTATCCAGGAGAAGGTTCCTTGGTGTATGTTATTTACATATGACATCGTACTAAATGATAAGACTCGGACTATAGTTAATGATTGATTGGAGGTTTGGAGACAGGCTTTGGAATCCATAGGGTTCAAATCGAGCAGAACCAAAAACAAAACACTTGAAGTGCAATTTCAGTGTTGCGAGCAATGAAGTAGACATTGATGTGAGGCTTGCCACTCAAGCTATCCCCAACAGATATAACTTTAAGTATATTGGGTCCATCATCCAGAGTAGTGGCAATATCAACAATGATGTCATACACCGCATTGGGGCAGCATGGGTAAAATGGAGGCCTGCCTCAGGAGTACTGTGTGATAAAAAGATACCGCCTAAGCTTAAAAGAAAATTTTACAGAATGGTGGCTAGACCATCTTTTCTATATAGGGTCGAGTGTTGGCCAATTAAAAACTCGCATATTCAGAAAATGCAGGTTGTAGAGATGAGTATGTTGAGATTGATGTGTGGACATACCAGGAGTGATAGGATTAGAAATGAGATCATCTGGGAGAAGCTAGAGGTTGCCCCTGTGGCTGACAAGATAAGGGAAGCTAGGCTACGTTGGTTTGGACATATACACAGAAGGAGTATCAATGCTCCTGTTAGGAGGTGCAAGAGGTTGGATTTAGGAGATATGGAGGGGAACAAGTAGACCGAACAAGTATTGGAAGGAGGTGATCAGACAACATATGGCAAAACTTCATCTCACCGAGGACATGATCTTAGATAGAAAAGAGTGGAGGTTGCATATGAAATGCCCCACAAATGTACTTTCGAAATGCCCATAATCATAATTTTCATATATCTCAAGATCTATGCGTGATACAAAAAATCCAACTTTATGTTCTCGATCAGGGGGAAAGTTGAGTGGGAAATGGGTATAACCCATATTTTAGAGGACCCATAGCAAAAAATAAATTTTAGAAATTTTCAAATTCCAATGTGCATCCGCAACCAGGCCACGACGCAAATTAGATGCTGATTAGTGTTAATTCTGCCTTCATGTTGGGTTCACATCACGGACTAGATATGGACCAGTGTTGATTTTTCCTTAATTTATTGGGTCAGCCAAGGGCATTGGGATCATAGCCCTATCCCACTTATGCATGAAAACACTCATACTTAGCCATTTTTCAACTCTATATCACTCAAAACCCTCACTAAAAGCCTCTCCAAGACTTAACCAAATATCTCACTCATATTTCAAGGATTTCATGCTTAACTTTGGAACTCAAGGATTCTTTTCAAGGTCTAAGTTCTCTTCAAGCTCATCTCAAGAAAACCCAAGTTTGAGGTATGTGGGTTTCATCCATTGTGTCCTTTCATCCATGGAGCCCAATCTTTCTTTTTATGTTAGTTGCACAGAAATAAGACTTCATAAGTTCAGGGACTTGAGAATGGAACAAAAATGTTTCCAAGTTGTATCATCTATGGGTATCTCTTATTATAGATTATGATTATAAATTATGTTGGGGTTTTATAATTGATTGATTATGCATATGTATCTATTTCAAACTTATTCCATGAATTGATTTTGTCTATTGAGACTATGCATGTTTTGAGTTATGAAACTATGATCTATTATGGGATTTGATGATGAATTTCAAGGTACCTTACATGAGGGTTTTACTATATGTTTGTGGGTTGATTTACATTGAGTTTCCTCATATTATTTCACTCTTGAATTTCATGATTTCGAATAAGCATTATGCATCCACCAAGTGTTTGATAAAATATCTTGACAAGGATTCTCAAGTTATTGATAATCTATTACATGGTTTACAAGTTAAGTGACTTTATGATGATTAAGGGCTTGTATATATGCATTGAATTCATGAAAAGTGTCACAACCCAAGCCTAGGGCCTAGAGATGACACGGTGAATAGGAACTCGAAAGGACCCCAAACAAGCCTCTTAGTATATCATTTACACATCCTTAGTCGCGGAAGCAATTAACCAATAATAAGATAGTATAAATAGGGATAAAAGGGACTAAGGGAAGTCTTTAATAACATAAATTATCAAAGGAGTCAAATCTCAAGCATAATTACATCACTTGTTCAACAGCACTTCTGAATATGGAATTGAGCAGGGGCCATAACACTTTCCGGGCTCACCCTCATAGTCATAAGCATCTAAGCAAAGAAAAGCATATTTACATAACATAAGATCAATAGCTATTGTCCTTGGAGTTGAGGAGTCACCAAACTTGCTTCAAGAGATAGTACTAGCCACATGGAGGAGGAAGATGATCAAGTGGAGCTCTGGTTCCTACATTGTAACATCATGTAGGCATAGAGTATGCATTAATACATTCGAATGCACTAAGTATGTAGGATGCAATGCAACAAAAGATAGACAACATAGTCAAAATGCATATACATAGGCAAGAGATAGTAAATTCGCAACATGGCATGTATGATCAATGCTTGGAGTAAAACATGCTTAGATAGAACATAATACGTGTGTAGGAAGAGACCATCACATAGACCAAGCTACTAATACTTGGAATTCAAGGCATATCACCCCCTTGCAAGGTGATTGAGGTATCTTCCCCTCAATCAGTAGCACAAGCCTATCACCCTTCGACAAGGTGGCCAAGGTTTATGTCCCTCAACATAGTAGTACGGGGCTAGTACCCCCTAACAAGATGGTCAAGGTATATACTCCTCAACATAGTAGTACGGGCCTAGCACCCCCTGACAAGGTAGTCAAGGTATATACCCCTCAACATAGTAGTACGGGCCTAGCACCCCCCTACAAGGTGATTGAGGCATAGCACCCCCTCAACAAGGTGTGATCAACTTGCAACACTATAGATACGTTTCAAGAAATCAACACATATATACATCCCTTTGATCATCATAAAGTCACTTTACTCAAAAGTCATGCAATAGGCCTTCAATAACTCGAGAACCCTTAACTGGACATTTTATCAAACACTTGATGGGTGTATAATGCTAGTTCAAAATCATGCAATTCAAGAGTGATATCATGTGAGAAAATATAAATCAACCCACCAACACTTGGTAATACCCTCATACAAGATACGTTAAAACTCTTCATTAAATCTCATAATAGATCATAAATTCATAGCTCAAAATAAGCTAAACCAGTCACATCTTATGAAACTCCAACATAGTTTATAATCAAGTTCATAATGAGTAATACTCACAAGTAAATAAGCTTAAAAACTTGCAATTTACACAACAAGGAAGGTTGAGCACCATGGGTGAAAGGACCCAATGGTTGAAATCTATGTACCTCAAATTTAGAAATTTTCTTGAAGAAGATTTAAATGAGAACTTGAAGCTTGAATGAATTTCTTGAGATCATGAATGAGTTTGAGTCACTTGAATTTGGGCAAAATATTTGGCTAAGTGTTAAAGAGGGTTTGGGGAATGTCTTGAATGATGTGAGGTTGAAAAATGACTAAGTATAGTTGTTTTGACGCATAGTAAGGCTTAGGCCCAAGAAACTAAGGCCTTAGACTAAAATAAGAAAAACTGACAACAAAATGCACTGCTCCGCGATGGCTCCGCGCCGTGCAACCAACATGTACTACTTCTAGAAATTAAAATTTTTGAGAAAATAAATTTGTGCTACGATTGCTCTAAAATTGGGATTATACCCACTTTCCTCTCAATTTTCCCCTAATCACGAATATGAAGTTACATTTTCAATATCACGCATGGATTTTGAGATATACGGAAATTACAATTATGGGCATTTCTGTGGCACATTTTTGGGCATTTTTTGGGGCATTTTAATATCTCCACCTTGGGAGCATTCATCCCCGAATGTCTAAGAAACATATATAAGAGAAGTAATTAGGATGATTTCAGCCCAACATATGAATGCAACAATGCACTTAAACATTATTTCCAAAATCCCAACATAAGTTCCAAAAATCACCATAAATTTTCCAACATAAACATGAATGCATGCAAATTACATATGGGAAGAATCTTAAGACTTGAAATGACATAGGGGACTTAAATTAGTACCTTAGGCTTGAGAAGAATGGAAGAGATAGGGATATCGCTTTTGCATATCCGCCTTGGCTTCCCTTGTGGCACTTTCAACTTGTTGGTTTCTCCAAAGAACCTTAATGGAAGCAACATCCTTGTTCCTCAACCTTTTCACTTGTCTATAGCACTCTCAACTTGTTGGTTCCTCCAAAGGACCTTAATGGAAGCTACATCTTTGTTCCTCAACCTCTTCACTTGTCTATCCAAAATTTCTACCGGCACCTCTTCATAAGTCAAATTGTCTTCAAAAATACCCACAACATCTAAAGGCACAATAGAACTTGGGTCACCCAGACTGTTCCTCAACATAGACACATGGAAGACCGGATGAACCATATTCATATCATTTGGCAAATCCAACTCATAGGCCACCTTACTAATCCTCCTCTACATTCTATAAGGACCCACAAAACATGGACTCAATTTACCCTTCTTACCAAATGAACCACACCCTTCATGGATGAGACCTTCAAATAGACCTAATCATCAACCTTAAATTCAAGATCCCTTCTCCGCACATCAGTGTAGGACTTTTGTCTACTTTTGCCTATTTTCAATCTCTACCTTATCAACCTCACCTTCTCCATGGCCTCCATAACCAAATCCGGACCTAACAAAACCATCTCCCCCACTTTAAACCATCAAACCAGAGACCTACAACGTCTACCATAGAGAGCCTCAAAAGGAGTCATACCAATAGTTGAATGATAGTTATTATTGTAAGCAAAATCAATGAATGGAAGATGTTCATCCCAACTATACTTAAACTGCAAAACACAAGCTCTAACCATATCCTCAAGAGTCTGGATAGTTCTTTCAGTTTGGCCATCCGTTTGAGGGTAAAAGGTCATACTAAGCTCTACCTTGGTTCCAAGACCTCTTTGGAAGGACCTCCAAAAGTGAGAAGTGACTTGAGCGCCACAATCTGAAATAATAAATAAAGGTACCCCAAGCAATTTAACCAACTCATGAATGTACAACTAGGCATAATCTTTGGCACCATAAGTAGTTTTGACTGGTAAGAAGTGAACCAACTTTGTCATTATATCAACGACAACCCAAATGGAATCAAAATGCCTTCTAGTCTTAGGCAACCCAACCACAAAATCCATGTTTATTTCCTCCTATTTCTAAGTATATCTTGGGCTACGCCACCCGACCTTTGATACTCCGCTTTAACTTGTTGGTAATTATGACAACCGGATACAAACTTAGCAATGCCTCTCTTCATACCACCCCACCAAAACACTTCCCTCAAATCTCTATACATCTTTGTAGATCCGGGGTGAATAAAATAAAAAGAATTATGAGCCTCATCTAAAATCTTCTTTCTCAAGTCATCAACATTAGGCACACACAAGCTACCTTAGTACCTTAAGGCATCATCTCCCCCTTGGAAGAAAACCTCCACCTTACCATCTCTCACCAAGGCCTTTATCTCTAACAAGGCGGGGTCAAGATCTTGCTTTGCTTTCACCTCCTCAATCAATAAAGATTTAGAACTATCAACAACCACAACCCCACCATTATCAACCTCTTCCAACCTAACCCCCAATCTAACTAACTGATGGACCTCCCTAGCTACTCCTTTACCACTATCATCAATATGAGATAGACTACCCATGGACACCCTACTTAGAGCATGTGCCACAACATTAGCCTTACCAGGGTGATAATGCACACTCATATCATAATCTTTGAGACGCTCTAACCATCTCTATTTACTACAAGAAAAAAACTTTTAATGACCATTTCTTAACGAAGGAAAATGAATCCGGTCATTATAAATATACTTATAGAGACCAATTATTTTTTTGTCGTTCTAAATATACTTATAGCGACCAAATTTTTTCCCAGTCATTATAAATATACTTATAGTGACCACATTTTTTTCAGTCATTATGAATATACTTATAGTGACAAAATTATTTTTCTATTGTTAAAGATAAATTTTAATCCAACATTAATGAGGGGATAAATTTGATTATTGAAAACATAACATCCCGTCATTAAAACATATGAGTTAGTGAAAAAAATATTTTAATTAAATGAGTGCAAAGAGATCAGACCAAATTGTGTTATAAGTATAACAAGCGGCGTTTTATTAATAATTCCTTCTGATAAATATCCTCAATCTTTTATAATTTTTCTTATTTCATATTTAAAAAAGTTAAATAAAAAGAAAAAAATATTAATGTATTATTTTCTAATAACTCTATCCATCATTCTTATTATAGTCGCTTATATAAAATTTTGAAATATTATAAAAGCATTTAGTTACAATCTTTTTGGCATAATTTTTTTAACTTAAATATTTTCTTGATATAGTTTTTATATATGTTTTTATTTTGAGAGACAATTTATTCATCTTTACTTGACCTATTTTAAAGATGCAAGATGTAGAAGAGCAAAATTAAAAATTATAGTGAAACAAAAAATTAAAAACATAAGTAATAATATTAAATAATAATTATGAGCTTATGAGATTAATTTAAGGTAGAAAAGTTATATAAATTTGGTACTAAGTAATTTTCTCAAGAAGATAGATGTTTATCCACTTGCAAATTACCTCAACCAATAAATTTAAGAATCACTATTCAGTAATAATGTTTCTTTTAATAAAAAATATAGATTGTGTCAACTTCTTTTTTCATTATTGGTTGTGAAACTAACAAGTGTATACAAAGAAAAAATATTCGTTTGATAAAATGAAATAGAAAAAATATTTGTTTGATAAAGTGAAATTTTACAAACAGACAATTTTAAAAGCTTTACATGGCATGTAGTCAAGTACTATATTAAATAATATTTTAATGATGTTGAATTATTTATATTAGGTGAATACTATTAGTATAAAAAGAGAAACTAAATGAAGCTGGGGGTTTTATCCATGAATCTATGTGCAAAAAGTCAATAACTTAAGGTGCAAAATAAATAACAAACAACCTTATGTCTAGGACTGGAAAGCCCAACTTTCCTTTTATTTGATTATGTGAGTAGAAACAAATGTTATATTTCATTGTAGTTAATCTTTGATTTTGCAAAAAAGAAAAAAGAAGATAATAGTTATTAGGAGTGCTAATTAATAACCCTACATGAAGTTTTTATACTTGTCTTTGGACAGATTATGCAATTCAAAGAACTCATCTTCAGAGAAAGTTTAAAGAAGTATAAGCAACAAAAAATTTTTGAAGCACAAGAAGAATGCATTATATATTTAAGAAATTATTTAAAGATATTCTAGTTTATCTTTAACTACAAGTTAAAAATAATATCATACAATTTTTATGTTTATATTTTTGTAACATTATGAAATATCTTTCTTTATAGTTAACTATGAGATTTAATATGAATACAATCAATTTGTATGTTATCATATGTGCACATATTTATATATGTGTGTGTGTATATGCACTTTTGCTGATCAGATTTGTGGTTATAATTAAGGTTTTAATAACTAGAACTGAAGGGGGCCTTGGAGTAACTGGTAAAGTTGTTTTCATGTGACCAAAAGGTCATGGGTTAAAACTTTGATAACATCCTCTGGCAGAAATGAAAGGTAAGGCAATGTACAATAAATCCTTGTGATTGAGTCCTTCCTCGGAAGTGCACCGGGCTTGCCTTTTTTTCATAACTAGAATATCAATTAGAGAAGGAAAATTTTGGTTGCTAAAAAAAGATATAACGACTGGACTTTTGTCATCATTAATGCTTTTTTAGCGACCAAATTTAATCCAATCATTAAACTTTTAACGGTGGAGCTTTTAACGACTTGTGACGATGAGATATTTACCGATCGTTATTGACTAATAATGACCAGATTTATACTTTTAACCATGGAATTTCCCCTCATTAAAGACCTATTTTCTTGAAATAGTTGTCTCAAGTTGAGATCTTTTTGGGTGAACACATATTGGAGACTCTTATGATTGGTGAACAAATCAACATGAATCCCATACAAGTAGTGACGCCAAATTTTTAAAGCAAATAGCATGACATCCAATTCAAGATCATGGGTAGGATAATTATTTTCATGTATCTTAAGTTGCCTAGAGGCATATGCTATCACCTTACCATTTTGCATCAAAACACAATCCAAACCAATTCTTGAGACATCCCAATACACAACAAATCCTTCCAACGCTTCCAGTATAAACAAAATAGGAGTAGAGAAAAGCTTATCCTTCAAAATTTGGAAACTCTTTTCACACTCAGCGTTCCACACAAACTTTTCCTTCTTTTGGGTCAACTTAGTCATGGGAGAAGCAATAGAAGAGAAACTACTAACAAACCTCCGGTAGTAACCTGCCAAACCAAAGAAACTTTTAATGTCTAATGGAGTCAAAGGTCTAGGAAAATTTCTGATCACCTCCGTCTTCTTAAGATCCACCTTAATACCATCACTCGACACCACATGACCTAGAAAGATAACCTCTTTCAACAAAAAATCGCATTTTTCATGTTTGGCATACAACTTCTCCTCCCTCAAGATTTACAACAGCACCCTCAAGTGATCCGTATGCTTCTCCTCACTATGGGAATAGATCAAGATATCATCAATAAATACCACCACAAACAAGTCAAGGTAGGTATTAAAGACCCTATTCATAAGATCCATGAAGATAGTCGGTGCATTATTCAACTCGAAGGACATAACCACAAACTCAAAGTGCCCATACCTAGTCCAGAAGGCCATCTTGGGAATATCAGACCCCCTCACTTTCACTTGGTGATACTCGGACTGAAGATCAATCTTAGAGAAGTGATTAGCCCCTTGAAGTTGGTCAAAAAGATCATCAGTCATTGGTAGAGGGTACTTATTCTTTGTGGTGACCCTATTAACTTTCCAGTAATCAATGCACATTCTAAGAGTACCATTCCTCTTATTCAAAAAACAACACCGGTGCACCCCTAAGGTGATTGGTGAGGCCTATAAAACCTTTCTCCAATAAGTCCCTCAATTGCTCCTTCAATTCCTTCAAATCCTTCAACTCCGCTGGGGCCATACGGTAAGGCAGAATAGAGATGGGTTGAGTATCGGGAATGAGGCCTATCACGACCCAAGCCTAGGGCCTAGATGTGACCGGCGAATGGGGAATCCAAAGGAACCCCAAACAAGCCTCATAGCATATCATTATACATCCTTGGCCGTGGAAGCAATGTAAACTAACATAAGAAACATAAATAAGGGAAATTGGGACTAAGGGAAACCTTGCATAACATCAATACCTAGAGACAAAAGAGTCAAGGTTCATAACATAGATACAAAGCACGTCCAACAACATCTCTACTACATAGATAAGAGCGGGGGCCAAGACAAAGCAACCGGACTCACCCTCGTAGTCAAAATAGAAAATAAAGAAGAATGTCTCAATACATAATAAGGGAAATAGAGACCAACATCCCTGGAATGGAGGACTCACCAACCAGCTTGAATGATGCCGAACTAGCCACGTGGAGGAGGATGATCAACTTGGGCTCCGGTTCCTACAGAGTGATATCATGTAGGCAAGATAATGTGTTAGTACGTTAGAATGTACTAAGTATGATAAATGCTTAAGTAAAACATGCTTAAGTAACTCATACTTATATAGGATATCATATTAAGGTTTTAATAACTAGAACTGAAGGGGGCCTTGGAGTAACTGGTAAAGTTGTTTTCATGTGACCAAAAGGTCATGGGTTAAAACTTTGATAGATAAAGCAAGATTTCAAAAGTACAAACCCCTTGGTTGGTTGATGATGATCTCACCCCATCACCCTAGTGTGGTACAAACCCCTCACATGGTTGGTGATAATTTCACTCTATCACCTTAGTGAGAAATACAAACCCCTTACATGGTTGATGATAATCTCACCCTATTACCTGAGTGGCGAAGTACAAATCCCTCACATGGTTGATGAGTACAAACCCCCATCTAGGTTATCCGGGCTCTTAGTCCCCCTGGGTTAGGCATGGTCTAATGCAACACATTATATAGAATATATCATATACATAAGCTATTTTCATCATCATATAGTCATTCATATCATATCTCATGCTTTGAACTTTAAATTCCTCAAGAAACCACATCCGGACATCTTATCAAACACTTAAAGGATCTGTAGTGCTAGTGTAAAACCATGCAATTCAAGAGTGAAATCATACTAGTAAATTCAATGTAAAAGCTTCAATATATACTTGGTAACACCCTCAAGCAATAAACATTAAAACCCTTCACCAATCTCTATAATAGATCTTAGATTCATAGCTCAAAACATGGTAAAACTGTCACAATTTCATATGCTCAAACATAGTGTGCAGTGATTTTCATAATAACCAAGACTCATTAATAAATCACCTTTAAATCATACAATTTGTAAGAAAAAGAAGCTTGGGCATCATTGGTGAAAGGAACCCATGAAAGAAACCCATATACCTTAGCTTTGGAGATGAACTTGATAATGATTGGAGATGGATACTAGATGCTTAAAGGAAATCATTAGATTCGGAAGAGGTTTTGAGACTTGAATTTAGGAGTGAAAATATGGCTAAGTGTTTGAGTGAGTATTGAGGAATGTTTTGGATGATATGAGGGTGAAATAAGGCTAAATATAGGTATTTTCATGTGCGGGAAGGCCTAGGTCTAAGACCCAAAGCCATGGACCCTAAATAGAAAAATGACCAAAATAACACTAGGGTGCGCCGCGCCACAAACGCGGATTCAACACTGGAAATTACAAATTTGAAATTTCAAGTTTTGCTACGATTGCTCTAAAATTTGGGTTAAACTCATTTCCCACTCAATTTTGCCTCCTGAACAAGCATATGAAGTCAGATTTTTGAAAGAATGAATAGATTTTTAGATATGTGGAAATTACGATTCTGGACACATTCGAGGCACATTTTTGGACACTTTTTGGGTCATTTCAATATCTCCCCCTTGGGACCATTCATCACCCAATGTAAAAGAAACATAAATGACAAGAGTAATCGTGAACAAATCAGCCCCAACAAGATGGCAACATTATATTTAAAACACCATTTTTAAAATCTCAACATAAGTATAAAATCATCATAAATTTGCCAACTTAACATGAATGCATAGGAATGACATAAGGGCTGAAACATGACTTGAAATCGTCTGAAGAACTTAGTCGCTATCTTAGGCTTGATTAGACTAAATGAGGTATGAATATCGCTCCCATAAGACCACTTTGGTTTCCTTGGAGAAACCTTTGACATGATGATCCTTTCAAGAGGGCCTTAATGAACACCACATTCTAATTAATTAACTTATCCACTCATCCATCCAACACCTCCGCGGGGACCTTCTCCTAAGCCAACTTATCTTCTACAACTCCTACAATTCCAAAGAGTTCTATAGCACTAGAGCCACCAACACATCCCCTCAATCAAAGAAGCATGAAGAACCGAACGAACCATATCCACATCCCTACGCAAATCCCATCCATATGCAACCTTACCAACTTCCTCTACACTCTAAAAGGACTCACAACCATAACTCACTTGTCAACCTTAACCATACCTATTCCACATGTTGCCACGAACTACCATCTCCCCCTTGGGAGACAACCTCCACTCTACCATCTTTCCACCCAATACTTCCAACTCTAATAAGGCGGAATCAAGCCCTTGTTTAAATTAGACCTTCTCAACCAAAATAGATTTCGAACCACCAAGAACACTATATTACCATTCTCAATGTCCCTCAACCTAACTTCCAATCTAATCAATTGATGGACCCTACTAGTCTCCTCTTTACCACCATTATCCACATATGCTAGGCTACCCATAGGCACCTTACTTAGAGCACCAACAACAACATTAGCCTCAATGGGGAAATAATGCACACTCATATCATAATCCTTAAAGAGTTCTAACCACCTTCTTGTTATCTACAATGCACACCTATCACTTTAGCAAACAACCTTTCATCCTCCAAGACTTGCAACACTACCCTCAAAAGATTCATAAGCTCTAAACAAATCAATACCTCATCACTAGAGACCACAACAAACATATCAGGTAGGGTTTTAAGACCATATTTAAGAAACCCACAAATGCCACCGGTGCATAATTCAACCAAATAACTCCATCAATACTAATAATGCTCACTCCTAGTCCGAAAAGACACTTAGGTCACCTCAAACTAAGTCCAATCGAGATCACATGATAAGACTCCATGCAATAATAACATAGGGCAACACTTATAGATCTCTTCTAGCCACTATAGACTCACGAAACCATCCGGGACACACACATGAATTTTATTAGCAAAAAGGAATCACACAAGAGATAGCAACTCCTAGTCCAATCAATCACCTTACTCAAAACGGCAATCACAACATTGGCCTTATTTAGGGTCAACTAAGTCATAGTTGAGACAATGCAAGAGAACCTACTCACAAGCTTCGATAATAGCCCGCTAACCCATGAAGCTCCTAATACCCAAGGAAATCAAGGTCTAGGATAATCTCTAATCATCTTCATCTTACCATGGTCCACTTTAATCCCATCACTCGGCACCACACGACCTAGGAAAGCAACCTTTTACAACCAAACTGCCACTTCTCCTTATTTAACATCAAACTTTCTTCTTTAAACTTTGTAGTACTACCATCAAATGACCTACATGCACTACCGCATTAGGGAAATGAGCCATCATATCATCACCAAATCCACCATAAGCCTATTAGAGTAGGGACTGAAGATCTTAATCATGAGACTTATAGGCATAATCGGTGTACTAGTAAAGCCAAAAGACACTACCCCAATTTCAAAATATCGAAAAGGAATATTCAAAGCCTCATCTACATCCAACAACAATTATAAACAAAACAAATTAGGTTCAACACCTCCAATTCTCACAAAATGATAAATATAAACCCTTAGAGATCAATTGCACCTTAAGATATGAAATAGACCTACCTCCCTGGCTACCACTTGATAGCCTTCCACCCAACGATGGGCTCATTGGGGTGTTGGTAGCTAACTCTACAGGTCCTACCATCCATGATGATACAACATGCATGTAACTATTCTATCCAATAATGACATCAAAATCCACCATACCAACTCCAACAAGCCACAAAGCAAGATCTAATGCAATACAAACTTGGATCAATACCTATGAACCCCCTACCAACCATATACTCAGCAAAAGGATAGACATCAAAGGTCCTATTCATAGTTGAAACAAGAAGTGAAACATTTCCTAAAATATCTCACAGACTCCTATTCATAGTTGTGGTGTACTACATAACCATGAATAAGACTCTAATCAATGCGGTGTATTACTATCTTTGTATGAGCCAAGCCTAGAGCCTAGATGTGACTGGCGAATGGGGAACCCGAAGGAACCCCAAACAAGCTTCATTGCATATCATTACACATCCTTGGTGGCAGAAGCAATGTAAATCAATATAAGAAACATAAACAAAGGGAATTAGGACTAAGGGAAAGCTTGCATAACAACAACACCCTGAGACAAAAGAGTCAGGGCTCATAATATAGATATAAAGCATTTCTAACAACACATCTACTACATACATAAGAGTGGGAGCCAAGACAAAACTACCGGGCTCACCCTCGTAGTCAAAATAGAAAATAAAGAAGAGTGTCTCAATACATAATATGAGAAACATAGACCAATATCTCCGAACTTGAGGACTTGCCAACTAGCTTGAATGACACCAAACTATGCATGTGGAGGAGGATGATCAACTTGGGCTCCAGTTTCTACATGGTGAAATTATGTAGGCAAGAGTATACATCAGTATGTTTGAATGTACTAAGTATGTAGGATGTAATGCAATAAGTGATAGGCATCATAGCCAAAATGCATAATAACAGGCAATAAATATCAGATAACAATATGGCATGTATGATCAATGCTTAAGTAACTCATACTTATATAAGATATCGTATGTGTAGAAGAAACTAAGCAAGATTTCCAAAGTACAAAACCCTTGGTTGGTCGATGATAATCTCACTCCATCACCCTGGTGGTATGGTACAAACCCCTCATATTGTTGGTGATAATCTCACCCTATCACCCTAGTGGTGAAGTACAAACCCCTCATATGGTTGATGATAATCTCAACCTATCACCCTGGTGGCGAAATACAAACCCCTCACATGGTTGATGAATACAAATCCCCATCTAGGTTATCTGGGCTCTTAGTCCCCTCGGGTCGGGCATGGTCTAATGTAACACTTTATATAGAATATATTATATACACAATCTCTTTTCATCATCATATAGTCATTTGTATTATATCTCATGCTTTGGACCTTAAATTCCTTAAGAAACCACATTCAGACATTTTATCAAACACTTAGAGGTTGTGTAGTGCTAGTGTAAAATCATGCAATTCAAGAGTGAAATCATGCAAGTAAATTCAATATAAAGCCTCAATAGATTCATGGTAATGCCCCCAAGCAATAAACATCAAAAACCTTCACCAATCCTTTTAATAGATATTAGATTCATAGCTCAAAATATTGTAAAATAGTTACAATTTCATATGCTCAAACATAGTGTGCAGTGATTTTCATAATAATCAAGACCAATGAATAAATCACCTTTAAATTATGTAATTTGTAAGAAAAAGAATCTTGGGCATCATGGGTGAAAGAAACCCACATACCTTAGCCTTGGAGATGAACTTGGTATAGGTAACTTCATGTGCGGAAAGGCCTAGGCCCAAGACCCAAAGCCTTGGATCCTAAACAGAAAAATGACCAAAATAACACTAGGGCGCGCCGCGCCCTAAACGCGGATTCAACACTAGAAATTGCAAATTTGAAATTTCGAATTTGCTACGGTTGCTCTAAAATTTGGGTTAGACCCATTCCCCAGTCAATTTCCCCCCAGAACAAGAATATGAAGTCAAATTTTAGAAATATGAACGAATTTTTAGATATATGGAAATTATGATTATGGGCACTTCCGAGGCACATTTTCGGGCACTTTTGGGGTCGTTTCAATATCTC
>DF361918.1:29052-43801 GCA_000787875.1 Solanum virginianum
AGACGTATAGGCATAATCGGTGTACTAGTATCTCCCCCTTGCGAACATTTGTCCTGACTATAAAAGAAACATACATTACAAAAGTAATCATGAATAAATCAGCCCCAACAAGAAGGCAACATTATATTTAAAACACCATTTTTAGAATCTCAACATAAGTGTAAAATCATCATAAATTTGTCAACTTAACATGAATGCATAGGAATGACATAGGGGCTGAAACGTAAGACTTGAAATCGCATGAAGAACTTCGTCGCTATCTTAGGCTTGATTAGAGTGAATTAGGTACGACTATTGCTCCCATAAGACCGCTTTGGCTTCCCTGGAGAAACCTTTGACTTAATGAACACCAAATTCCTATTAATTAACTTCTCCACTCATCCATCCAACACCTCCACGGGGACCTTCTCCTAAGCCAACTTATCCTTCCACAACACCTACAATTACAAAAGAGTTTTATAGCACTAGAATCACCAACCCATCCCCTCAATTAAAGAAGCATGAAGAACCGAATGAACCATATCCACATCCCTAGGCAAATCCCATCCATATTCAACCTTACCAACATCCTCTACACTCTAAAAGGACTCGCAACCATAACTGACTTGTCAACCTTAACCGTAACTATTCCATTTGTTGCCACGAACTACCATCTCCCCCTTGGGAGACAACCTTTACTCTACCATCTTTCCACCCAATACTTCCAACTCTAATAAGGCGGAATCAACACCTTGCTTAAACTAGAACTCCTCAACCAAAGAAGATTTGGACCCACTAAGAACACTATACTACCATTCTCAACTTCTCTCAGCCTAACTTCAAATATAATCAACCAATGAACCACACTAGTCTCCTCTTTGCCACCATTATCCACATATGCTAGGCTACCCATAGGCAACCTACTTAGAGCACCAACCACAACATTAGCATCAACAGGGAAACAATGCACACTCATATCATAATCCTTAAGGAGTTCTACCTTGTTGTTATCCACAATGCACACCAATCATATTTAGTAAACAACCTCTCATCCTCCAAGATTTGCAACACTACCCCTAAAAGATTCACAAGCTCTAAAAAAATCAATACCTCATAACTAGAGACCACCACAAATATATCAAGGTAGGGTTTTAAGACCCTATTTAAGAAACCCACAAATGCCATAGGTGCATAAGTCAACCAAATAACTCTATCAATACTAATAATACTCACTCCTAGTCTGAAAAGACACTTAGGGATATCACCTACCTTCATCCTTACTTGCGGACAAAACCCATACAAAATATCAATCTTATAACCTATTGTATTTGACCAAATAGATTGATCATCCTCAACCATCATATTACAACCTTATGGGTTTTACACTCACTGAAAGCATGTTATGCAAGAAGCTTAAACTACCCCAGACCTCCAACACCTCAAACTAAGTCCAACTGAGAAAACAAGACAAGACTCCACACAACGATAACATAGGGCAATCCTTATAGATCTCTTCTTGCCACTATAGACTCATGCAACCACCCCAGACACATATGAATCCTATTATCACAAAGAAATCACTAAAGGGCATCATGGGTGAAAGAAACCCACATACCTTAGCCTTGGAGATGAACTTGATGAAGATTAGAGATGGAGACTTGAAGCTTAAGAGGAAATCCTTAGATCAAAATGTCAGTCACGACAATGGCCTTAGTTAGGGTCAACTAAGTCATAGGAGAGACAATAGAAGAGAACCTACTCGCAATCTCTGATGAAAGCCCGCAAACCTAAGAAGCTCCTAATACCCAAGGAAGTCAAGGCCTAGGCTAATCTCTAATCACCTTCGTCTTACTAGGGTACATTTTAATACCATCACCAGGCCCCACACACCCTACGAAGGCAACATCTTACAACAAAACCTAATCACCTTCGTCTTACTAGGGTACATTTTAATACCATCACCAGGCACCACACAACCTACGAAGGCAACATCTTACAACAAAACTCCCACTTCTCTTTATTTAGCATCCAATTTTCTTCCCTAAATTTTGTAGTAGTACCCTCAAATGACCCACATGCACTACCTCATCAGGGAAATGAGCCAACATATCATCAAAAAATCTACCATAAGCCTATTAGAGTAGGGACTAAAGATCTTAATCATGAGACGTATAGGCATAATCGGTGTACTAGTAAAGCCAAAAGACACTGCCCTAATTACAAAATATCATAAAGGAACATTCAGGGCATCATCCACCACCAACAACAATTCTATAAACAAAACAACTTAGGTTCAACACCTCCAATTCTCACAAGATGACAAATGCAATCCCTTAGATATCAATTGTACCTTAAGACTGAAATGGACCTACCTTAATGGGTTAGGATCTATCTCTATGGGTCCTACCATCTATGAACACACAACATTTATACAACTATTATATCCATATAATGACATCAAAATCCACCATACCAACTCCAACAAGCCACAAAGCAAGACCTAATGCAATACAAATCCGGATCAACACTTATGAACTTTCTAGCAACAATATACCCAACCAAGAGAATAGACACCAAAGCTCTACACAACCACTTGGACACACAAGAGGTCCTACCATCAACCAAAAAATAGAGACATCAAAGGTCCACACAACAACTTGGGCACACAAGAAGTCCTACTAGCAACCAAAAAATAGAAAAGAATTAGTGGCACATCGGGCAAATCAATGAGGCACATCAAAGCCAAGGAAACTTTAACTTACCAGTAACAGTATCAGGCATCTCATCCCCTCCTTGAGCCACCTGATCAACATGACCACCTTGATCTAAAAGTCGACCACCCTTATACCCCCTTCGAACAAATGGACAATCCACTAGCTTGTGACCCATTTTACTACATCCAAAGCAAGCACTAGTGTTTCCCTGTCACAAGCCACCATAGTTCTTCCCACACCCTTGACACTTAGGATTAGTCATCCCACCATCACCTCCTTTCGGTTGAGCAAAAGGACAACTACTAACATAGGGCTCAAATCCACCACAACCCAAGCAAGCATTAGACTTCTTCAAACTTAGGCCATCATGGCCCTTCCCACATTTTTGGCATTTAGGCCTTTCCACCCCTCATCACCTCTTTTACCCCTTTTATGCTTATGAGGACATTCCTTTATTATATGGCCCATTTCCCCACAACCATAACAAGAATTAGTACCTTTCAAGCATGGGCCATCATGGCCTCTACCACATTTTGGGTCCATAGCATAAGGCACCATACTGCCTGTATCTCTTCCCTTAGAACTTTGAAACTTAACCACAACACGGGCCCTCTTGGCCTCACTACCTCTTCCTCCACCATTAGAAGTCTCGGGAGCACCTACTTGTTGGTTTAGTTGAGTTGCCAATGTTGTCACCGCTTTGGCCATTATGCATACAATATTACGAACCTCCATATTTGACATATCACCATCTTGAGTAGCTTGAGACATATCTTGAAATGTAATGGTTAGGGATTAGCAATAAGCCCTAGGGGATCTAACTTTATCGCATGACATAAATCAAGAAGAAGTTACACATTTCGTAAAACGTATTATAGCCTCCTATTCATAGTTGTGGTGCACAACATAACCATTAATAGGTCTTTAATCAACGTAGTGTGTTGGACTCTGAGGATCTATCAACCTAGTGCTCTGATACCATCTTTTTCACAACCAAAGCATAGGGCCTAGACCTGACCGATAAATGGGGAACTCAAAAGAACCCCAAATAAGCCTCATAACATATCATTACACATCCTTGGTCACAAAAGCAATGTAAACCAATATAAGAAACATAAATAAATTGAGGCAATGGAAAGCTTGCATAACATCAACACCTAGAGAGAAAAGAGTCAAGGCTCATAATATAGATACATAGTATGTCCAATGATACTTCTACTACATAGATAAGAACGGGAGCCAAGACAAAGTAACCAGACTCACCATCTCAGTCAAAATAGAAAATAAAGAAGAGTGTCTCAATAAAAAAATAAGAGAAACATAGACTAACATCCCTGGAATGGAGGACTCACTAACTAGCTTGATGATACCAAATTAGCCACGTGGTGGAGGATGATCAACTTGGGCTTCGGTTTCTATGTAGTGATATCATGTAGGGAAGAGTACGCATTAGTACATTTAATGTACTAAGTATTTAGGATGCAATGCAACAAGAGATAGACATCATAGTAAAAATGCATAACAATAGGCAATAGGCATCATATAACAATATGGCATGTATGATCAATGCTTAAAATAAAGTATGCTTAAGTAACTCATACTTATATAAGATATCATATGTATAAAAGAGACTAAGCAATATTTCCAAAGTACAAACCCCTTGGTTGGTTGATGATGATCTCACCCCATCACCCTTGTGGTGTGGTAAACACCCCTCATATGATTGGTGATAATCTCACCCTATCACCTTGGTGGTGAAGAACAAACCCCTCCCATGGTTGATGATAATCTCACCCTATCACCCCAATGGCAAAGTATAAACCCTTCACATGGTTGATGAGTACAAATCCTCATCTAGATTATTTGGGCTCTAAGTCCCCCGATCGGGCATGATCTAATACAGCACTTTATATAGAATATATCATATACACAAGCTCTTTTCATCATCATATAGTCATTGATATCATATCTCATGCTTTGAACTTTAAATTCCTCAAGAAACCACATCCGGACATTTTATCAAACACTTAGAGGATGTGTATTATTAGTGTAAAACCATGCAATTCAAGAGTGAAATCATGCTAGTAAATTCAATGTAAAAGCTTCAATAGATACTTGGTAACACCCTCAAGCAATAAACATCAAAACCCTTTACCAATCCCTATAATAGATCTTAGATTCATAGCTCAAAACATGGTAAAATAGTCACAATTTCATATGTTCAATCATAGTATGGAGTAATTTTCATAATAATCAAGACTCATCAATAAATCACCTTTAAATCATGCAATTTGTAAGAAAAGGAAGCTTGGGCATCATTGGTGAAATTAACCCATGAAAGAAACCCATATACCTTAGCTTTGGAGATGAACTTAATGATGATTGAAGATGGAGACTAGAAGCTTGAAGGAAATCCTTAGATTTGGAAGAGGTTTTGAGACTTGAATTTAGGAGTAAAAATATGGCTAAGTGTTTGATTGAGTCTTGGGGGAATGTTTTAGATGATATAAGCATGAAATAAGGCTAAGTATAGGTATTTCCATATGTGGGAAAGCCTAGGCCCAAGACCCAAAGCCTTGGACCCAAAACAAAAAAATGAACAAAATAACACTAGGGCGCATCGCGCCCTAGCTGCGGATTCAACACTGGAAATTGCAACTTTTAAACTTCGAATTTTACTACGGTTGCTATAAAATTTATGTTAGACCCATTACCCACTCAATTTCACCCTCTGAATAAGAATATGTAGTTGAATTTTTTAAATTACAAATGGATTTTTAGGTATATGTAAATTATGATTTTGGGAACTTTTGAGGCTCATTTTTAGGCTCTTTTTGGGGTCGTTTCAAGGTCTATGCCAAAATCTATTGCCCTTTCAGGAGGAACACTGGGATGCTCATTAGGAAAGACAACAAGGAATTCATTAACCATCAAAACCGACTCTATAGGAAGGATTTTGGACTTAACATCCCTAACCCTCATGAGGTGATGGAAACACCCCTTAAAGATCAACTTTTGGGCTTTCATGCAAGAAATGAATCTATCCTTGACCACTACATCAAGACTCTCCTACTCAAGGAAGGATTTATTAGGGAATTGGAATTTGAACCTATGGGTTCTACAATCAATAGAGGTATAATATGCATGCAACCAATCCATCCCAAGAATGACATCAAAATCCACCATATTCAAGTCAACAAAATCACAAGGCAACATTTTATGCAAAATGAAAATGGGACAATTTCTATAGAGAACAATAGATGCACCGACGGGAGTAGACACCTCATAAGGCTCACACAACAACTCAGGTTTAACATGGAACTTTTTGGCAACAAAAGGTGTAACAAAAGAAAGAGTAATGTTCCTCAAACATGTGCCATCATGCCCTCTACCTTACCTTGGACACATAGCATTAGGCACCACACCACCACTACCATAGACCCTTGGGTTATCATTAGCAAACCTTCTATTAGTAGCATTTGAAGACACTTGACCTTGATGAAACCGGCCACCCTTGGGACCTCGGAATCTATTTCAAAATGGGCCCTCTTGGCCTCATTACCTCTTCCCTTTCTCAACTATTACCCCTCCAGTTGTTAGGCATAAGTCATGAGAAAGGACAAATCCATATCACTTATCAACATGGCAGCACAACACTCCTTATTCACCAAATCGGATACACCCATCAAAAATTTGTTCAACCTAGACATTGGCTCGGCCACCAATCGTAGAACATATTTGGAGAGTTGGTTGAACTTGAGGGCTTACTCCCTCACATTCATACACCCTTGCTTTAAATTCATGAGTTCCATCATTTTGGCCTCCCTTAGTGTCACGACCCAAGCCTAGGGCCTAGACGTGCATGACAAATGAGGAACCCAAAAGAACCCCAAACAAGCCTCTTAACTTATCGATACACATCATTGGTTATTGAAGCATATAAAAGGCATAAAGAGTAAGAGTAGGGGCAAAGGGCTAAGGGGAAAGCTTGCATAACCTCATAATCAAGAGACATAGAGTCAAAGCTCATAACATAGATACATAGAATATCCAACAAACACATCTACTCCTTAGATAAGAGCGGGGGCCAAGACAAAGCACGGGGGGTCACCATCATAGTCAAAATAGAACATAAAGAAGAGTGTTTCAATATCTGATAAGAGAAACATAGATAAATGTCCCCAAAATGGAGGACTCACCAACTAGCTTGAGTAGTACCAAACTAGCTATGTGAAGGAGGAGGATGATCAACTTAGGCTCCAGTTCCTACCTGGTGATATCATGTAGGCAAAAGTATGTGTTAGTACATTTGAATGTACTAAGTACGTAGGGTGCAATGCAACAAGAGATAGGCACCACAATCAAAATGCGTAACAATAGGCAATAGGCATAATATAACAATATGGTAGGTATGACCAAAGCTCAAGTAAACAATACTTAAATAACTCATGCACATATAGGATATCATATGTGTAGAAGAGACCAAGCAAGATTTCCAAAGTACAAACCCCTTGGTAGGTTGATGATGACCTCACCCCATAACCCTAGTGGTGTGATACAAACCCCTCACATGGTTGGTGATGATCTCACCCTATCACCTTGGTGGGGAAGTACAAACCCCTAGTATGGTTGATGAAAAACTCACCCTATCACCCTGGTGGTGAAGTAGAAACCCTTCACATGGTTAATGAGTATAAACCCCTATCTAGGTTATCCAGGCTCTTAGTCCCCCCAGGTTAGGCATGGTCTAATGCAACACTTTATGTAGGATTTATCATATACATAAGCTCATTTCATCATCATAACATATTCATATCATATCTCATGCTCTGGACTTTCAATTCCTCAAGAAACTATAGTCGGATATTTTATTAAACACTTAGAGGGTGTGTAATGGGGTACAAGACCATGCAAATTAGAGATGAAATCATGCAAGAAAATCCATTATGTGTGGTGCTAGTGTAAAACCATGCAATTCAAGAGTGAAAATATTCTAGTAAATTCAATGTAGAAGCTTCAATTGATACTTGGTAACACCCTCAAGCAATAAACATCAAACCCCTTCACTAATCCTTTTAATTGATCTTAGATTCATAGCTCAAAACATGGTAAAACAATCACAATTTCATATGCTCAAACATAGTGTGCAGTAATAATCAAGACCCATGAATAAATTACCTTTAAATCATCCAATTTGTAAGAATTGGAAGCTTGGGCATCATGGGTGAAATGAACCCATGAAAGATACACATACCCATGAATAAATCATCTTTAAATCGTGCAATTTGTAAGAAAAGGAAGCATGGGCATCATGGGTGAAAGGAACCCATGAAAGAGACCTACTCACCTTAGCTTAGAGATGAACTTGGTGAAGATTCGAGATGGAGACTTGAAGCTTTGAGTAGAACCTTGAAGGAAATCCTTAGATCCGGAATAGGTTTTGAGACTTGAATTTAAGAGTTAAAAATATGGCTAAGTGTTTGTGTGTGTATTTGGGAATGTTTAGGATGATCTGAGGGTGAAATATGACTAAGTATATGTAATTATACATTTGAGAACACTTAGGCCTAAGAATTAAAAAGTCTTGGACCGAGTTGAAAAAAAAAAGTCACAAATAACACCTCTGCACGTCGCTTCCTCTCTGGAAATTGCATTCTTGAAATTTTATAATTGCTAATATTTCGCTCTTAAATTGGGGTTAGATTCTTTTCCCCCTAAGTTTGACCCTTTGAAAAAGACTATAAAGTCAGATTTTTGAAATAACAAACGAATTTTTAGATATATGAAAATTACGAGTCTTGGCACTTCTGAGGCATATTTTCGCACACTTTTTGGGGTCGTTTCAATTTCTCCCCCTTTGGAACATTCGTCCCTGAATGTAAAAGAAACATATATGACAAGAGTGATCATAAACAAATCAGCCCCAACAAGAATATAACATTACATTTTCACCATTTTCAAAATCTCAACATAAGTGTAAAATCGTCATAAATTTGCCAACTTAAACATGAATGCATATGAATGACATAGGGGCTGAAATATAAAACTTGAAATCACATAGTAGATTTAGAATTAGTACCTTACGCTTGAGTGGAGTGGAAAAGATAAGGATACCACTTTTGCATGTCTACTTCGCCCTCCCATGTAGCACTTTGGACTTGTTGGTTCCTCCAAAGGGCCTTAACAGATGCCACCTTGTTGTTCCTCAATCTCTTTACTTGCCTATCAAAAATCTGAACCTAAACCTCCTCATACGTCAAGTTATCCTCAACAATACCCACAACATCAAGAGGCACAATAGCATTAGGATCACCAACACATTTCCTCAACATAGAGACATGAAACACCGAATGAACAAAATTATTTCACTAGGCAAATTTAATTCATATGCTACATTGTCAACCCTCCGAAACACTGGATGAACTAATTCCATCTCACTAGGCAACCTCAACTCGTAAGCTACCTAACCAACCCTCCTCAAGACTTCATAAGGACCAACATATCTTGGGTACAATTTGCCCTTCTTGAAAATGGACCACACCCTTCATGGGTGAAACCTTTAGGTAAACCCAATCATTAATGTTGAATTCAAGGTCTCTTCTTCTCACGTAGGCATAGGATTTTTTGTGACATTAGGCCATCTTCAACCTTTTTCTAATCATCCTAACCTTCTCATGATCCTCCACAACAAGATCTGGTCCCAGCAAAGCTATCTCACCGACCTCAATCCACCCAACAGGTAATCTACAACGTCTACCATAAAAACCCTCAAACGAAGTCATACTGATGCTAGAATGATAGTTATTGTTGTAGGCAAACTCAATCAATGGAAGATGATCATCCCAACTACTCTTAAGCTCCATTACACATGCTCTAAGCATGTCCTCAAGGGTTTGGATAGTCCTCTCGGCTTGGCCATCCGTTTAAGGGTGAAAGGTCATAGAAAGCTTAACTCAAGTACAAAGGTCCCTTTGGAAAGATCTACAAAAATGTGAAGTAAATTGTGCCCCACGATCCGATATGATGGACAAAAGAACCCCACGCAACCTTACCAAGTCATGAATGTATAACCTTGCATAATCTTTAGTTTCACATGTGGTCGTAATCGGTAGAAAATGTGCCAATTTCAGTATCTTATTAACCACAACCCAAATCCAACCACAAAATCCATATTAATCACCTCCCACTTCCAAGTAGGAATCTCTATGCCTTGGGTTAGGCCACCCAACCTTTGATGTTAAGCTTTGACTTAACAAGTCTGGCAACCAGAAACGAATTTGGCAATGTCCCTCTTCATACCTCCTCACCAATACACATCCCACAAATCTCTATACATTTTGGTAGAACCGGGGTGGATAGAATAAGAAGAATTATGTGCCTCATCAAGGATTTTCTCCCTCAAACCATAAACACAAGGCACATACAACCTACCTTGGTACCTAAGCGCACCATCTCCCCCTTGGACGAAAATCTCTACTTTACGCTCTTTCACCAAGGCCTTTAAATCAAGCAAGGAGGAGTCAATATCTTGCTTTTCTATCACCTCATCCACCAAGGAAAACTTAGACCCATCAACAACAACAACACCATCATCACCAACCTCTTCCGACCTAACCCTCAATCTAGCCAATTGATGCACCTCCCTAGCCATTTCCTTATCACCACCATCAACATGAGCTAGGTTACCCATAGACACTCTACTCAAAGCATCCGCTATAATATTTGCCTTACCCAGATTATAATGCACACTTATATCATAATCTTTAAGAAGTTCTAACCATCTTCTTTGCCTCAAGTTGAGATCTTTTGTAGTGAAAAAATATTGGAGGCTCTTATGATTGGTGAACACATCCACATGCAACCCATACAAATAGTGATGCCAAATCTTTAATGCAAACACAACGACAGCTAACTCTAGATCATGGATAGGGTAGTTCCTTTCATGTACCTTGAGTTGTCTAGAAGCATAAGTCATGACCTTACCATTTTGCATCAACACACAACTAAAACCAACCCGGGAAGCATCATAATACACCACAAACCCCTTAAGCCCATCCGGTAGTGACAATATAGAGGCAGACACATGCTTTTCATGAACCAAGCCTAGGGCTTAGACGTGACACGATGAATGGGGAACCCAAAGGAACCCCAAATAAGCCTCTAAACTTAGCAATACACATCATTGGTTGTGAAAGCATATAAAAGAAATAAGGAGTAAGAGTAAGGGAAAAAGGTTAAGGGGAAAGCTTACATAACATCATAATCAAGAGACAAAGAATCAAATCTCAAATCACAGATACATACCTTGTACAAAAAACACCTTTATTACTTAGATAAGAGTGGGGGTCCAAGATAAAGCAACTGGACTCACCCTCATAGTCAAAATAGAACATAACAAAGAGTGTCTCAATACATAATAAGAGAATCATAGATAAATGTCCCCAGAATAGAGGAATCACCAACCAGCTTGACTAGGACCAAACTAGCAAAGTAGAGTAGGAGGATGATCAGCTTGGGCTCCAGTTCCTACATGGTGATATCATAAAAGCAAGAGTATGCATTAGTATATTTGAATGTACTAAGTATGTAGGATGCAATACAACAAGAGATAGGCACCACAATCAACATGCATAACAATACGCAATAGGCGTAATATAATAATATGGCATGTATAAGCAATACTAAGTAAAACATGCTTAAGTAACTCATATTCAGATAGGATATCATATGTGTAGAGGAGACAAAACATGATTTCTAAAGTATAAACCCCTTAATAGGTTAATGATGATCTCATCCAATCACCCTAGTGGCCTGGTACAAACCCCTCACATGGTTAGTGATAATCTCACCCTATCACCCTGGTGGAAAAGTACAAACCCTAACATGGTTGATGATAATCTCACCCTATCACCTTGGTGGCGAAATACAAACCCTTCACATGGTTAATGAGTACAAACCCCCGTCTAGGTTACCGGGCTCTTAGTCCCCCCGGGTCGGGCATGGTCTAATTCAACACTTTATATGAAATTTATCATATACATAAGCTCTTTTCATCATCATATAGTCATTCATATCATATCTCATGCTTTAGACCTTTAATTTCTCAAGAAACTACATCCGGACATTTTATCAAACACTTAGAAAGTGGGTAGTGCTAGTGTAAAACCATGCAATTTAAGAGTGAAATCATGCTAGTAAATTCAATGTAAAAGCTTCAATAGATACTTGGTAACACCCTCAAGCAATAAGCATCAAAACCCTTCACCAATCCTTTCAATAGATCTTCGATTCAAAACTCAAAACATTAAAAAACAGTCACAATTTTATATGCTAAAACATAGTGTGCAATGATTGTCATAATAATCAAGAGCCATGAATAAATCACCTTTAAATCATGCAATTTATAAGAAAAGGAAGCTTGGACATCATGGGTGAAAGGAACCCATGAAAGAAACCCACATGCCTTAGCTTGGAGATGAACTTGGTGAAGTTTAGAGGTGGAGACTTGAAACTTCAAGAAGAACCTTGAAGGAAATCCTTAGATCCAGAAGAGGTTTTGAGACCTGAATTTAGGAGTTAAAAATATGGCTAAGTATTTGAGTGAGTATTAGGGAATGTTTAGGATAATATGAGGTTGAAATACGGCTACGCATAGGTAAATACATATTTGGGAACACGTAGTCCTAAGACTCAAAAGTCTTGGACCAAGTTGAAAAAAAAGTCACAAATAACACCTCTGTGCGTCGCGGAAGTGGCGCGCTTTGCTCTCTAGAATTTGCATTCTTCAAATATTGTAATTGCTAATCTTTCTTAAATAAATCGGGGTTAGGCCCTTTTCCCCGTAATTTTGACCCCCTGAACAAGAATATGAAGTCAATTTTTGAAAATAATGAACAGATTTTTAGATATATGGAAATTACGATTTGGGCACTTCCGAGGCACATTTTCGGGCACTTATTGGAGTCATTTTACTTAGCTCAAGAGGGAAGAACCAATTGAGAAATACCGCCTTAAACTCCTCCCAAAGTATCACATAGTTGTTCCCCTTCTCCTCCTTCCATTGAGTAAACCATATTTGGGCCACCCCTTTGAATTGGTAGGCCTCCAACTTTGCTTTCTCCTCCCATCTAACACCCATAATAGACAACACTTTGTACACCTCATCAATAAATTCTTGAGGGTCCTCATCCATTTTAGACCCATGGAAATCTGGTGGGTTCATTCTCATAAAGCCTCTCACCCTAGAAGCTGGAGTAGGAGCACGAGGGGCTTGGGCCCCTATGTTGATTTTATAAGTCATGGCCTGAGCTAGCATGACAATAGCATCCCGGAACTCTTCATGAGCCTGTTATTCTTTGGGTGTACAAGGTCTTCTTCCTCTTGGGATAGGCATGATCTAGCATAGCCAAGAACATTTGTTAGGGGAAAGTCTTACCTTAACTTCTATAGCACGACATGGACCAAGAATAAAGGAAATATTTCCTAATGCACCTCATAGCCTCTTACTCATAGTTGTGATGCACTTTACAACCATGAACATAACTCTAGTCAATGCAGTGTGTTAGACATCGAGGACCATTAACAACCAAATACTCTGATACCAAGTTTGTCACAACCCAAACCTAGGGCCTAGATGTGACACAACGAATAGAAACCCGAAGGGACCCCAAACAAGCCTCATAACATATAATTTACACATCCTAGGTCGCAAAAGCAATTAAAAAACAACAAGAGAGTATAAATAAAGATAGAAAGAGACAACAAGAAGTCTTTAACAGCATAAATCATCAAAAAAGTCAAAGCTCAAGCACAATTATATCACTTGTCCAACAATGCCTCTAAACATGGAATTAAGCGGGGGCCACGACACTTTTCGAGCTCACCCTCATAGTCATAAGCATCTAAACAAAGAAAAAAGTCTTTACATAAAATAAAATCAATAGCTATTGTCCTCGAAGTTGAGAACTCACCAAACTTACTTCAAGAGATAGTACTAGCCACATGGAGGAGGAAGAGGATCAAGTAGAGCTCTAGTTCCTACATGGTAACATCATGTAGGCATAGAGTATACATTAGTACATTTGAATTTACTAAGTATGTAGGATGCAATGCAACAAGAGATAGACAACATAGTTAAAATGCATAAACATAGGCAATTGGTAGTATAATAACAATATGGCATGCATGATCAATGCTTAAAGCAAAACATGCTTGTATAGAACATAATACTTGTGAGGGAAGATACAATCATCATAGACCAAGCAACTAGTTCTTCGAATCTAAGACCTACTACCCCCAAGGAAGGCAATTGAGGTATCTACCCCTCAATTGGTAGATAGGCATAGCAACCCCAATCAAAGTGGTCAAGGTATATACCCCTTAACATAGTAAATGGGCATAATACCCCCTATCATAGTGGTGAAGGTATATAGCCCTTAATTGGTAGATGGACATAGCACCCTCCTTCATAGTGATTAGGGTATATACCCCTTAACAGGTATATGAATATAGCACCCTCCATTATAATAATTGAGGCATAGCACCCCCTCAACAAGGTGTGGTCAACTTGCAATACTATAGATACTTTTCATGAACTCAAATCATAAATACATTACTTTCATCATCATAAATTGACTTGACTCATAGGCTATGTCATAGATCATCAATAACTCAAGAACCCTAACCAGACATTTTATCAAACACCTGGCGAGTGTGTAATGCTAGTTCAAACTCATGCAATTCAATAGTGAAATCATGCTAAAAAAAAACTTGATGTAAATCAACCCACCAACACTTGGTAGCACCCTCATACAATATACGTTGAAACCCTTCATCAAATCACATAGTAGATCATAGATTCATAGCTCAAAATATGCTTAAACAATCATATTTTATGAAACCCCAACATAGTTTATATTCAAATTTCATAATAGAAGATACCCATAAATAATCAACTTGAAAACATGCAATTTACATGAAAAGAAGGTTGGGCAGCATGGGTGAAAGGACCCAATGGTTGAAAGCCATATACCTCAACTTTGGAGATTTCTTGATAA